>JAIPMN010002562.1:1042-12350 GCA_020650975.1 Apostichopus californicus
AAGTATACAATTATTGAATATATGGACACTAGATGGATACAAGCTAAAGTAAACCAATGGTACAATTATTGAACGTATGGACACTAGATGGATACAAGCTAAAGTATACCAATGGTACAATTATTGAACGTATGGACACTAGATGGATACAAGCTAAAGTAAACCAATGGTACAATTATTGAACGTATGGACACTAGATGGATACAAGCTAAAGTATACAATTATTGAATATATGGACACTAGATGGATACAAGCTAAAGTAAACCAATGGTACAATTATTGAACATATGGACACTAGATGGATACAAGCTAAAGTATATCACACTTCATAGTCAGATAATTGCTAGACAAGGTACTTACATCAGTACATACATACACATGGAGAATATGGTACTGCAAAACTACATCCACTGACATTAGTTTCCAACCATTTTACATCCCTAGAAAATTGAGAGCTTACCTGAGATCCTGGTGATCCATTAGGTCCTCTTGGTCCTGGGCTTCCATTGCTTCCCTTCTTGCCATTAGCTCCCTGTCAAATAAGAAGCAGAAAGATGTCCAACTTCAACATATCGTAACAGATCTTACCAATCGAGCATGTTATTTTGATTACTTAGTCAATTTAACATTTCAGTGACTTTTGTAAATCTTAATTTCCTTCAAAAATGAAATCACAGTTTTTACATACCTGCATACCACGTGGGCCGTGAGGTCCAGCTTCACCGCGGCTACCCTCTGGTCCCTGAGAGAGAAAAATATTGAAGCTGGTAAGATAAGAAATGGATCAAAGAGGCCTTCTGAAATAACCATTACCTCTAGTAAATATCGACATAGAAGCTTCAACTTGAGTCAGCACTTTCTCTGGGAGCCTTTGTCTGAGCTTGTATGTAAGTAAAATTACTGTCAAAGAGTTCCATTAATCAGTATTCCAGTATTCTACATTTTTCAATTAGACAGTTGTTTGGAGTAGGGTGAGGTGGGGGAGGGTGGGGGAGGGTGGGGAAGGGTGGGATTTATAAAGGAGGAGAATACTTACTGGTGCACCTGCATTTCCTCTTCCTCCTGAGAAGCCAGTGTGTCCCTTGAGGCCCTGATAAATGAAGGAGAATTGAATAATCATAAAGTTTAACAACGCAATACTTTCTGTACAAAGTTCAGAATATTCAACGTTCATGTTTTTTTGTAGAAGTAGAAGACTAATATTTTTGACAGTATTCTGTGTTGATATGTGAACAACAGTTTTTTGACAAAGGAATCATATTTGTACATTGTTTTGTGAAAGTGACTGAATATTTCACACAGTATTTGAATTAAAAGACTAATATTTGAAGAGACTGATGGCAGAGGTCTGATGTTTGAACAAGCATTTAGTGATAAGGGATTGTTAACTGAATCTATAAATGCTGAGCCTTCCAATTATGAGATCATGGATTATTCTGGCAACTAAACTTTTCGCCAACCTGTTTCCTGGATAGCTAAATGACTAAATCCACATAAGAATCAAGAATTTCAATAACTCTTTCTTTTATTTATCACAACCGTAAGTAAAAATTACTTACATGGGTAAAACATTTCTTTGCAACATCTGTATATATTCATGCCACTATCATCACTACAGTACAAGTATACATAGATATATTTCTCAACTAGCTGTTCAAGTCAATACACAATGCTTGCATTATATGCTCTTGCACTGCTCTACACAAGTTGAATGGCTATAACTTAGTTGACGACCACTTACAGATGGTCCTGCTGGTCCACGCTCACCGATGGCTCCTTGAGGTCCAACCGCACCCTAGCAGGAAAAGAGAAAGGATACACATTGAGAGTGATGACCATTCTACTATAGAGACTAAAAACAATTTACAACCATGAAAGCTCATGTCATCCCCTATAAATGCTGTCCTCTAGTTTCACTTGTGCATGGTTTGACCATATAAAGCATGACCTACTTAAGCTGATGCTGTGCTCATGAAAGTTGTTGGATTTTTCTCTCTCTCTTTGATGTTCAACATTCCTCTTACATTACCTTTGGGTGAGCCTTCTTTATCTACTTGTATTTTGTTCACATTTGGCATTTCTTTTTATTATTATTTCCAGGCATTATCCTCATTCAATTGCTCAATGACTTGTTTTAAACTGTTACTTTTTGTCTGTTTCTTACCCATTCTTTTTGTTTCAGTCTGCCTCTGAATATAATCTTGCTAGGGTCAAAACCACTCTTTTCTCTTTTACATCTACACAGGGTTTTTCTGTCATCAAGAAGCACTATTTTGACATTTTCCACCCCCCCCCCCTCTCTCTCTCTCTCTTAGACCCTAATGGTTGTTTCATGATCATCAATATCAAACAATAATCCCTCAATATAAACTTTCACCCACCATAAATAAAACAAATTTCTGATCTACTCTGAATAAAAATTTCCTGATTGCAATTCTCGTAGCTGATAATGCAGGTTGTGCTTCTGTGTTCTTTCATGTGATCATATTGTTCTCACATCGTTTGAGATTCAGGAGTAAAATAATGTGGGAAAAAATGATGAGAATGGTTTCAAGATTTCTGTGCAGAAACAGTATAACGGAGACGACAAAATGGAGAGCAATTTTCTTGGCTTCTTGCAAGGGCAAAAATAGATGCGGAGATAAATTAAAGGGATAACATTTCAGCTGATTTGTTTTCAAATATTGTGACTCCTGATTGGCTACTGTGACTTCATCCAACAGAAAGCAGAACTGATGATTGGCTACTGTGACTTCGACCAAAAGATAGAAGACAAAGCAGACAGGTAATATCAGTGATAAGCAACAAGAACGCAGGATTTACCAGTGTTAAGGTTTACTTTCAGCTGAGAGTTTAGTTTTGGAACTTACAATTACATGCAGAATGTGATACAGCTTTCTTAAATGCACAAAGAGGATTTTGTTCAAGGGTACTTACAACAGCTCCAGTAACTCCAGTGTCGCCATCTGGGCCAGATGCACCCTGTGGGCCATTGACACCTTGTGCGCCAGTTTTGCCTATAGCACCTCTTGCGCCTCGAATACCCTGCAACAAATAAGTAAATAAAAAGATACAAAGATGAAACGTCTGTGTTCATCAAATTATTTTATATATTTTTTATACCGGCTGGGAGAAAAAATGGTTGACTAAGATAGAACTATGCATTAAATATCATTTACCAAGGGTACGACACAATACGATGAAATACTGTGTCTTCATTCAGAAGAAAACTAAGAAAATGTTATCTTAGAAGTTACAGACTAAACCCACCACATATTATACCCACATCACTTACCATTGTTTATTATTCCTTTGATGTTACAGAGTTACAAGCATAACAGGCTATTCTTATCCAACAAAATACTATAGTTATTACAACTGCTCAGGTATAAGTAACGCCGTGTTTTCACTTTTTTCTTTCAATGTAGACCATTTGGCGCTTAATTTGCCCTACAGGTGAATAATTTTTGGTACAATCTAGGTTGCTTCTGAGACAGCGACATAACTTGGCTGGTGCAGTCTCCCCAGGGCCCAGGCCCCTTGGGGGGGGGGCTCAGTGACAGAAACAATATAACCACCATCCACTGAAGCTGGCTGCCAGCTGTGGGCAGGTGAAGTGGCTAGTACTGAAATTAAACGTGCAGTCAGTAAACCAAATGGGCCCCATGTACACTTAGTTTCCGAGAGTGCACCAGCGCTACATCATCTGGGTGTCTAGAGGTGCCATATATAAAGAACTCTGGACTCTCCTTTGGGATATCATTTCTATTGCCCCATTGCCATGCCAATGTTCTGAGCATCCAGTTGGGACAATGTTTCTATACTGTACTCTCATGTCCTGTTTCCAAAGCACCAGTATTGTCAGTATGAGCAGTATGAATAATATGTTTCTATCAAATAAAGGTCAGGGACTGTTCATACTGTCAATACGAGTGCTTTGAAGCATGATCCGGGAGGACAGTTCAAAGAGGTTATTAGCATTAGTAAACTGTCCCAACAGGCGTGGTTCTGAGATACATCCACAAATAATGATTCCACAATCTTAAGCCTGTAAAAATTACAACATAGGGGGGCAGTTGACATGGTACATCTATTCTGCTCAATTGCACTGGATAATCTTTCTTTTATGCCAACAACAATTCTGATTTACTGCAAATTCTGATGTACCTTGCTGTTATACCTTACATTCCTTTACCATTAACGGTGTCAGCACGAATGAATCTAGAATGTTATGAAATTATCATGAGACAGTTGTACTTACGAATGCTCCAACCATGCCAAGAGGGCCGGTATCACCTGTTGCACCTTGATCACCACGGTACCCTTTAGCTCCCTGGACACCTGGAGCACCAATACGTCCATTTTGACCCTAATCAGACAAACACACACACACACACACGAGAAAAAAAAGAGGAAAAAGAAAATTAATTTGAGTTTCCAAAATATGCATTTCTAACTAAGTAGAGAGATTAATCTTGCTATCAGTCAGTATTTTTAAAAACTTGACAACATTGAATTTCTCAAAAGGTAAATTTTGCCACAATTCAAATTCAAAATTCCACAACTGTTATATGTTTTGTAGAGAAGTATAGAGATGACTCACTGAGGATCCATCGATACCATTAGGTCCAGGTGGTCCTGCAGGTCCTGATGAACCAGATGGTCCAACATCACCAGTAACTCCATCAAGACCATCTTCACCATCATCACCCTGTTGGCATCACAGAGAGAACAAACAATCAACAATCAAAATTAAAAATGAGTGATTAAAGAGTAATGATAACAACACATGGTTCAAATCAATTTTCACATATATTTAAATTTACTATTGCAGTGAGATACAACTGAGCAACTGGAAATCCACAAATACTCCTCATTGTTGCTCACAAATGCTATAACTTTCTCTTTTAATACTTTTGTGAATTCAATAAATATATATCTGAAATTAATCAACCTCAATTGCCAAAGCATTCTCTTGATCGGCTTGGAAAATCAATTGTACCAAAACTGGTGACTTACCCTGCGTCCTTGAGGTCCAGTCAAGCCCATGGGTCCTGGTGGTCCCGAGGAAGACTTTTAAAGAAAAGAAAGAAAAAGATACAATCATCTTTGGATGGCTGCTTTGTCAACGGTTTATCAGGATATCATAAGAAATACAAATCATCAGCATTCCACCCAAGAATCAACCCCCCCCCCCCGCCCCTTCAACATACAAATCTCAGTTTGATAGGTTACTTCTCTCTAATAGCTACATCATCATGCAAGAGAATTTCAAACGTTTTTTGAAAAGACTGAAGACCTACTCCAATTCCTTGTGGTCCACCGCTTCCTCGAAGACCCTGGGGTCCAGTTGGTCCCTGAAAAAAAAGACAAAAAACGGATCCTTGTCAGAAACAGCAAACCAAAAATGAGACTACGAAGAAAAGACAAACTAACAACCATTCGATAAGCTCAGACCATTCTGAATTGACAAACCACTGCTCAAGAATGACCACATATTGGTTTATGTTGAAATTGAACAAACGAAAAATGTTACCCTACCTTTATTTCAATCAATTTATGTTTTTAATGTGAACTACCTCCACCTTGACTACCCTCTTTTAACTTAATGTAAACATTTTTTCCCCCCCCCAAAAAAGTGTTAAAGTTGAACTAATTTTCTCCTTGTAAATTCTGTCAAGTGTTGGAAAAGACAAAATTTCATGTGAAGAATTTTTTTTTTTAATAATCTGGGAAGACCCTCTTATGACTCGCCCGTGATCAAATTCTTCGACAGTTGCAAAACTACCATTTATAGAATTATTGTGTTTTTGATACCTGACGTCCACTACGGCCCTCATCTCCGCCAGCTCCACTGTCTCCTGGGGCACCAATGGGTCCTGCGCGGCCACGAGAACCCTGGGCTCCAGCTGGGCCTTGGTATCCCTGTCAATGCGAGACAACAAAGACTTCCTTTAATACCACGCAGTTGAATTTGTAAAACACAGAGAACCCTCAAAGAACATTGAAAGATCTACATTCTTCTGAACCTTGGGGTTTGGGTATCCCCAACCAATTCCCTGATACTGGGAATACTGACTAGAGTAAATTGTGAATTTAATGCTCTCTTTCGACTGGCAACTGGGCAATCATGAAAGAAGTTTCTTCATATTGCATGTTCCAAATGACCGTTTGTCATCTACAGATATGATACAACCACCATAGCCTAATGAACTAGAATAGTAGGTACATATTATGTAAGCCACTAACCATCCCAATGAACTAGAATAGTAGGTACATATTATGTAAGCCACTTAGAAGAAAACAATTTACACATATATGTCAGTACAGCAACTGCACATACTTGGTTATTACAATTAAACTAAACTAAATCAGCCTTCACTGGTATGTGACAACACTGGTCTTGAATTACACATTACAGTTTAAGATCCTAAGTGTAGACTTCAATAAATATCTCTTACCTTGTTTCCAATAGATCCAGAAGATCCAGCATCACCATCAATACCGGCCGGGCCCTATTAACAGACAACGTAAAGTGAGTAAAACAGCAATGTAGCATTTGGTATCACAACCGCAACATTGTAACCTGTTATAACCAATGCCACTTCCCATCTTGTTCACTATAGCTGATATATACCACTCATAGAAATTCATTGTAATAATGCAACTACTACACTAAACAGACTAACAAGAACAGATAACACCACCACCCATGCAGACTCAAAGCAAAAGATCAAATCGGCCAAATCGATCACATATCGCTGATATTACCCACACTCATGTCAACTCAAACTTCAAATGATAATCTAACATTTACTGCAACAACATCATACTATTGAAGGATAATTTGAATCAGAATTGCTCATAACATGTTGTGCATGATAGTAAATGAAGCCCCCCCCCCCTTCCATTCCCCCTCTCCTTTCAACCCCTTTGATACATGGCTATGTTGACTTACGGGTTCACCAGCTTGACCTTGGAATCCAATAGCACCTTGGGAACCTTGAGGACCCTATAAATGATTATAAAAGAGAAGTTTGGATTAAAACTTTCATGTGATCAACAAAAGGTTACATTAACATACTAAACCTTGCAGAGAGACAATTTCCAGAAGATTAAACCACCTACCATATTTCATCATTGTTCCCATTATCCCCTACTCCTTCATCCCCCCCACCCCACCCCTCCCCCCATCCCCATTCATCCATTTCTGATTTTACCACAACTAATGAATATTCTGGTTTAAGGCATTGCATTTAAATGAATAAGATGTTGGGTGCTATTAACTAAATATACACAAATGCTGAACTGTAAGTTGATTGTATACACAATTACTTTAGAAAAGACTGTACCAACTGCAACATATACAAGCTCCAGTGAAGCCTAGTCATTGGCAACATGCTCTGAACGCATTCAGGCGAACTTTAAACGTTGCTCATAGCCACGGGGACAAATATATCAACCAACTTTAGGATAATTCAATTTCCACACTTGTTTTTGTTATCATATCAATGAGATATCACCGAACCCCCTTAAAAAAATATTGATCTAACTTGGATAAAATAGTTTCTAACAAAACAGAGCAGAAAATTGAGATGCCTATGTATGATTATTACTAAATTTATGGGCTTAAAGCTATTCCAACAGGTAAATCACATGCAGAAATCACATTCACATCAAACAGCAAGTATGAATTCATAGCTTAAATGTGTTCTACTTGTTGTCAAATGTGTTTGCTGAAAGAAACTAAAGCAAGTTTTCCTTCAGTCCAAATCATTCTGCTTAGGAGGTGGCAACATTTGTGTCAATTGTCCCCCCCCCCCCCTATGGAAACACAATTTCTGGTTCATTGTGTTGGCATAGCCTACATCCTTGTGGTCAGATTTGGGTTTAACTTGTTTGTCACTTTATGGAATTGAACCAGCCAACATTTATCATTTATTCTTGATTTTGGCCATAGTTAATGGTTTACCCTTCAAAGATCACTTAAACAAGATTTGCTCTGTGACTCCACAAAGATTATTTGAGAGATACATACATCCACAGTCCGCTGTCAAAATAATAAAGACTTACAACACCGCCATCTTCTCCTGGATCACCACGAGCACCAGCAGCACCTTGAGGACCCTGTTACAAAAAGACAGAAACATTAAACAAGTCCTGATGTAAACAAGTAGGTAAGAAAACAGATCTGCTTGCACAGAAGATAAAATTACCCTCATAGCATATTTTCCTGCCCTACGCTAATGGGGCACACGTCCAACCGACCCTATATGCGTAATCAGTCGAGTCCAAACATTATGACATACACCGTCTGAACAATTTTCAGCCTCGACGCCTGACCTACCTAACTTGATTCGCCCTTTATCTTCACGATTTCACATTTTGTTTTGGCCTGTGTGTACACTCCACTACGAAGCATCAAGATCCTTAGAAGCCAGTTAGTTGCACAGTTAAGATTCAAAAGTTTATTTACACTTCATTGATTCCACACAATAGATCCAAGCAGTTGTAGCTGGAGGTTAGGTCTTGTGGTCAGCAGGGAGAACAGTCACAGGAAGTAACTGTGACAGTCAGCTGCCAGAGTATGTGATAAGAGAGGTATTGATGTCATCTAACCTGGCTTACATTTGCCCCAGATTTCCTAGGGGCAAAAATTCACTATGTGGTATCAAAGCAAGCATGCAAACACATCTGCCTTTCCTCCTCATTCACTGCCACCCCCAGGAATTCACTGCCACCCCCAGGAATTCACTGCCACCCCCAGGAATTCACTGCCACCCCCAGGAATTCACTGCCACCCCCAGTCATTAACTGCCACCCCCAGTCATTCACTGCCACCCCCAGTCATTCACTGCCATCCCCAGTCATTCACTGCCACCCCCAGTCATTCACTGCCACCCCCAGTCATTCACATGATAACCAAGGATGAATACACTAAGAATCACACATAATTTGAACAATTGAGATGCAATTTAAGACAAGCATCTGATAGTCTTCGGAGTATTAAAGTCAGCAATATGTTTTTACCTGGATTCCTGGTGCGCCATTGCGTCCAACATTTCCTTCTACGCCTGGGCTTCCCTGATCGCCCTGAGGTCCACGAGGTCCTCTTTCTCCAGATGGACCATCAGGTCCCTATCAAATAAAAACCACATGTTAAAGGAGGTGAAAAGGGCTAAGTAGAGTAGCTCATAGACCAAATATGCAAATTTGCTGCTATAATTATTACTATGTTCCATTCCCCCACCCCCCCTGCCCTCTTCTTTTTTCAAATATAGAATCAATGATACATTATAAATGACATCAAACCAGGTGAGCGTGCTCTAGCATCGGTTGGCTTTGGAAAGTGTTATCAAAGTTTCCCATGTACAAATTAGCAAAGTAGGATGCAAGTCTCATCCCCAGAACTTTCCATAGGATTTGCAGAGAAAAGTATCCACCAACATAGATAGGAAAAAGTATGTAACATAATTTGCAAGTTTCATTTTGAAAGAGTAAGAAGTTGTAAATTCATTGTTCATAAAGAAATGTTGGGTATTTGAGACACCTTGGGTGGGTGGGGGAAGGAAACCAGTGCTAACATTAAAACAATTGTATAGTATAAACTACTCACATTACCACCACGGGCTCCCTGTTGTCCTTGGGGTCCATCGAGTCCAATGTCACCCTGTAAGGAAAGAGGACATATTGTAAATGTTGAAAAATAATGGTTTCATGCTATGCTCGACGATGGAACGTGATTGGTCAATACTTGTCCTACCCAGTGTATTTGGGTATCAATGCCATTCATTAACACATTCAGGAATTAAACTATATTGAACAACAACAACAACATCAGCATTAATATCTTCACTCAACTGCCCAAATTACTGACTGGCGACTGGATTTGTAACACTTACATCTGTAAAATGTGTCTCGTGAGTTCATACCGAGGTTCCTTTTTGTGCTCTTCCAATGGTAATAAAAATCACTATTTAACTCTCTTTCACAATTTATTTATATTTGCCCTTTTTGTGTTCAACAAGAGGGAATTTACTTAATACTAAACTCTTTTTGATTCTAGCATCTCCAGACCAGCAATGGCAGTTGATCTTCAACTTTGGGAGGATGGAGATAATTGAGATTGCATATTCTGCCCTCCTTACCTGACATGACAGCTGATCAATTTAACACTTTTAATTTACTTTTAGACTCCCCCGTCCCCGCCCCCGCCCCCCTGTAATTCACTGTTTTCATCAAATCCTAATTATAAAGAGAAGCCTTCCATCCATAATTCTTTACTCACAGTTTCACCACTTGGACCTGGAGCGCCATTGGGGCCTGGATCGCCTGAGTCACCCTGTAAGTGGAAAAAAAAACGAAAATTTATTTATTTTCTTAAAAAAGACAAATTTTCCAGATAGTTTCCTCTGTACCTTCTTCCCATTGCTCCTATCACATGTTACAACTTGATCACTTTCAATGAATCCAGCATTAAACATACAATTATAGAGGTGGTTTCTGCAATCCACTTGTTTGCACTCTGAGGCAGCGACGGACGGAAAATATGAGGTGCAGTTAGCAGTACGAATGATATTTTGGGAACTTGCCCGATGAAAAGGCGAGCACTCACGTTCGCTATACATAACAATGATCAATAGCTTCAAGAAGATAAGGCTTTTGGGACAAGGTTTGAGTGAAGGTAAATCTGGGATATTACACATACTTGATGCAAGTTATATCACCGATTTTTCATCTATCCCTTCACAGAAATAAAAGTAGTGGACAAAAAAAATATGAGACTAATTTTGTAAAAACTCACCTCATCACCCTGGATACCTGAAAGACCGGTCAGACCTGCTGGTCCAGTTTGGCCCTGAAAAAGAAAGCAAGTTTCCACTTAAAATCCCATGTTACACAATGATGTAATTTCGTACATTACGGATGCCAAATAAGTCAAAGGCTGTTCTGACCATTCTGACATATTCAAATTTCTTAGGCAGTCACTATTGGAAAGTAGTTAAGGGGAAGTGAAACAACATTAGAACAACTGACATGCAGTTCCGTTTTGACCACAGTTGACTTCCCTCCTTCAAAACGACACAGGAAAAAAATTCAATTTCGCCAACGTATAGAATCAAACACTGTAGAAATTCTTCTACTTTCGTATCCAGATGTTTGAAAGATTCCAAATGGAGAAGCACAACATGTTTGGTAAATCTACTTGTAAAGTTAAAACGTTTCATCTTTTATGTAGGCATGAACATTTGAGCTCCTCTTTAACAATATCCAACTCTCCAATCTGTGACTTCATATTTCCATTTTA
>JAIPMN010002563.1:0-11704 GCA_020650975.1 Apostichopus californicus
ATCCTTTATCAACGTTCTTTGATACTTTCTTATGTTATTTTCATTATCCTGCATGAATTTGGTATCCTTAAATTGAGGAAAAATATAGTGTACAGGTAAGTGAAAAAAAAGTTGTTTTCCGGACAAGAGTTTTTTCAGCGGAAAGTAATGCGCGGAAAGTAACGTGTGCGGAAAACAACTGAAACCGGTGGGAGCTATTTACCCGATGAATGTGAAAAACCTCTGGATTACGCTTTTAATGTCTAGCTTATTAACTTTGCCTTCTCTATTAACTTTGCCTCCCCATGTATGTATGTATGTATAAATTCTTACCAGTCAAAACGTCCCTTTACCAAAACGTCCCCGTACCAAAACGTCCCCGCTTTTGGTCAAAACGTCCCCGTTGGTCAAAACGTCCCCGTTGGTCAAAACGTCCCCGTTGGTCAAAACGTCCCCGTTTATCACATTCATTCACAGTTGTGAATATATATTAATTTTAAGTTATAATTTGGCTAAGTTATCGGCATGCAAGTTGGATTACAGGCGCTAAATAAATCATGAAGGACTAGGCTATATCGTTTAATTATATTTGGTATTAAAAAGGTATACGCTATATGTTTTTCAGTGAATTAACGAATTAAGGAAAACAAAAAATATTATACAAGAGGAATTAAAAAAGAATTTGGATGCGTATACAATATATTTATCTATAAAATATTTTAAATTGAGTGAAATCACTTATCGTTTATTTTTACGAAGTAAAATTTTTTCACGGGTACGTGCCCCTGTTGATATTTGACATTTTGAAGTATAGATTATATCGTTCGATTACCTTTAGTGTGGTAACGTTACATGTTTTTTTGCTTGTCGGTGAACAAGTTCTACAACAAGAATGTAAATAGTAAAAAAAAACTAAAAAAAACATCCACACTTGCATTCCAACTGATTATAAAAGCGGGGACGTTTTGACTGCGGGGACGTTTTGGTAAAAACCGGGGACGTTTTGGTCTTAAAAAAGCGGGGACGTTTTGGTAAAGGGACGTTTTGACTGGATACCGTATTTCTAGATCCTCCTGCAAGCAGGAACTCGCGAAGAAGCCATCATTGGCTTATCAAAGCCGCAAGCTGACCGAATTCAGTCTCTTACATTCATATTCAACGTCCATGATTATGAATTGTCAATTGTCAACAACTCTGTAACTGGACGACATACATTAATCTTGAAGTGACTCGAACTCGGGACCTTATGATTGAAAGGCACTGGCGTTAACCACTGAGCTAATACTCCCAGTATACTCCTAGTATACTCCTCGTAGCACTGAGCTAATACGCCATGTAATTAAGGAAGCAATTTTACAAAGATAAAGAAGGGCAGAGAAGATAAAGATGCTAGAACTAATGATCAGAAAGCCTAGAATTGGTTTATGTTGAAGATGCTAGGCATTATTAAAAATTCCTAGATTTTCCTCAATTTTTTTGTAACACTGTACACTTATTTCATGCAGGATTTGTCGGGCATAGAAGACATTGAAAGATGTAAACGAATATTACAACAACATAACTACAACATTGAAGTAAGTGTACTTCTTTCTTCTACCCTTTGCTATGTCATTGGATTGCAGCAGATTTATTTCTATTGTGAAAAGTTACTTTTGGAAACTTAAGAGAAATGCACTTTGAAAATCCTTGATGGAACATATGGAAGTCATATTTTATAATTGTATCTCATGATTTCTGCTCAAGTCCATATGAAATATTAATACTTTAAAATGCACAGTGAGTTATAGACATGCAATGCCCTCAAAGAAGCTTAACTATCCGATTTCTTGTTATTACACCCAGGCTGCTGTTCAAGATACACTTAATGAATCTGAGGGGCGCCCTTTAGTTTATAACCAGCCACAAAGTCAGCCTCAAGAAAGACCACCGACAGTAGATACTCAGCCGTTTGTGCAGAGGTAAAAAAAGTATATGGAGCAGAGGTAAAAAAAAAAGTATATGGAGCAGAGGTAGAAAAAATATATGGAGCAGAGCTAAAAAAAGTATATGGAGCAGAGGTAGAAAAATGGAGCAGAGGTAAAAATAATAATATGGAGGAGAGCTAAAAAAAGTATATGGAGCAGAGGTAAAAGTTATGTATATGGAAGGCTGTGTTTGGTGCCTTCTGCTGTAAGAAAATGTTGGTGCAAGCAGGGATTAAACCATGAAAATCATCGATACAACCAATCAGGAACCAAAGCATTGAATTATCAGTTTTAATCAGTCAGTGATTTGTTTGTAATTTTCAAAAAAATGGATAAAGACTCCAAGGCATGAAACAGAAATTATCATCCACTTTGGAGTTCTGCAGCAAGGCTAACTCTTTTTCTCAGCACTGGATGCAGAATGTACTTACTTCCAGCCAGTCACAAAATTTAACTTGGTAACAATATAATATTGACCAATCAGACTGCAAACAACATTGTTCTTAGAGATCAATAAAGGCATAGTAAAAATGGCTAATTAATTAATCTGCTTAATGCTATTATCATATGTTCAGAGGGCAATCACACTCAATACACAAAACAACAATTTATCATCATTGAAGGTCATTGGATATTTTCCCCAAATATTGTTCACCTTAAAATTTAACTCTTTTTACCTCAAAGACAATTTTTACTGGTTTCATCTAAGCAGTTTACCTCACTGGTACATATACTATAGGCCTCTCAATGTCTGTGATGAATTTAAGAACTTAAAGAAGTTAAGAACTCCACAAAGTTCTTTGTATATCCATTTTATTGTACAAATTATTCTGAAGCTTGGCAGTAATACAGTCAACCTGCTAAGAGATTCCTTCTATAAAATAAATTCTTCAAATTAAGATGGAATTTTTGAAATAGGAGGCCGAGCATTTCAGAACTTTTCAGGATTATTTTTACATGATAAGAGATTAAATATATATTTGAATCATGTGACATATTTGTCACAGCTTCAGCCCATGTTTTACCTTCTTCACATTCTCCTCTACAGGGTATACACAGTTGCTAGACCTCTCCCTAGCCATGGCTGGTTTCAATGGAGCTATATGCTTATCTTATTACCATTTCGTTTTGTTTACTCAACAATATATGATGTATTTCGATGGATCGGCAGGATCTTGTGGAACGACCCAAGATTAAACGTTGTGGACCCGCAGGGTGATGTTTTAAAATTTGTTAGGTATTTTACTGAACTATACGGCCTAGTCCATCCCAACTTTTACCTTGGAACGTACAGCCAGGTGAGTGGGTAATCACTAAGGTTCAAGACTGTGTAAATTATTAAAGGGAGGATGGGCTGGCTCACAAATTCCCTATTGTCCTGACCCTTCCCATCAATTGTAAAATATGTACTAGTAAAGGAAATTGACAATATGGGTAACAAGATAGCGACAGTAGTTTGTTGTGATTTGATTAATTTGACAGAAGTAAGAATGAACTTAATTCATCTCAAGCCACAAACGTGATACATCCTTTGGGAAATGCAGAGGTCTGTCTGACCTGTTGTACTACAATCATGAATTTCTGGTTAGCAATTGTTGTACCTAACAGTCGCCCTGTTTCTGATTCACTGATGCCAAGTCTAATGATGCGTACAGTGCATGCAGATTTAGTGCCATGGATTCGAGGGAAATGTGCGATAAAGATCATAATATAATTAGGAATTGACTCAATTATCCCCGGTCCCTCCTGGCTCTTAATGTCCATTTAATCTGCATACACACATTTCTTCCTCCCCCCTCCCCCTGTACACAGGGCTGAAGAGAGGGGGTATAAGGGGGAAGGGGTACAGTCCCCTGGGCTAAATTATCACAATGTGAGATAAAAATCATAACATAATTAGGAATTGACTCAATTATCCCCGGTCCCTCCTGGCTCTTGCTGTCCGTTTAAACTGCATACACACATTTCTTCTCCCCCCCCCCCCGGGTAAACACGGGTCAGACAAGAGGGGGTATAAGGGGAAGGGGTATAATTATCTCAATATGAGATAAAGATCATAATATAGTTAGGATTTGACTCAATTCTCCCTGGCCCCTAATGGTTCTTTATGTCCATTAATTCTGCATATACACATTCCTTTCTCATGTTTCAGAGCACTATAAAAGTTATCATTTCCAGAACCAAATTGTTAATATTACAAGTACAGAAGAAATGTACTAAAATTTTGCCAAAATTTTATCATCGTTAACTGATCTTTTCTTTTAGGCTTTGAACGATGCTAAGAGGGACCTTAAGTATGTCCTGGTCTATCTACATAGCAATGAACACCAAGATACGGATCATTTTTGCCGGTGAGTTCTTTCCTCTCGGTCCCCATGTCGGTTCCGTTTCTTTTGTAGACTGAAAGTTCCCTTAAGTGTCTTTGATTTTGAGTCTCATGAACCTCACTTTTACAAATATTGTCCAAACTAGCTGATTGCACCCATAACATAAGAATTCTCAATGTTACAATCAGATCAAAATGCTTGCTGCTAAAATAGAATCATTTGAAAGGGGACTCAATGAAACATAAACATTGCTGTTTTTATTGGGGGGTGGGAGGGGGCGGGGGGTTTGTAGTCGAAAGGTATTCCCAAAGGGATAGTAAATATTTATCTGATGAAAGAGGAAAGTTGCATAGCATTTTCGTAGATGTTGTCGTTTGAAATTGGCACATTCTGTGATCATGAGTGAACTTTAAGCAAACTGTTTTAGTTTGCATTATTTCTCATTATTTGTTATTTTGACCTTTGACCCGACATTACCCAAGGGGGACATGAAGTAGACAAATACCAATGACTGGGCAAGCTTGGATGTACGTAACATCTGAATTGTGCTTCGATTACAGCACACCTAGTTTTGTTACGTCACTTTTGATGCAAAACATGTCGACTTCAAATGTTTTCATATCTCCCAAAAAAAATTCTGTAGTAACCTAATGCAAATTTAAGCAGGATGCTTTTTGCAGCTTGACATTAACGTTGGATCCAAGGTGAAACTCCACACCCGTTTGTTTGCTTTCTTGCTTACAAGTTTGTTTTTGTTTTGTTTTGACAATGAAGAGACAGACGAAGTAAAAAAACAATTTTAATCTGATCAAATTTACTTGTTACATTCTTCTGGCCAGTTCCCCTTCATTGGGAAAGATTATTGGAACAAGAGGAGATTCGATACCCTTATGCAATAAAAAAAGAATTGTGGGGCAAGAAAGTGGAAGTGGCATTATCACAATTCCTCTCATTGTTACAATCTCTCCCCCACCCCCTCTCCCCCTTGTTTGACTCCACCCCTGATCGTCACTTCATTAATCCCTTATTCTTAATTTTCTTTACTTGTTTATTGTTTTGTTTAGAACTACCTTAGCCAATGATGATGTAACCAATTTTGTCAATGAACACATGATATTCTGGGCTGCATCTGTGGACACACCAGAAGGTTACAGAGGTTAGTGTGAGGATGGTGGAGCCAGTCAGCAGCAGCTTTCATATGTATTCATTTACAGAATTTGCCATTTTTCCCCTCAAGTGAATGTTTTTCAAGAATGGTAAGGAGCGGGTACGGGGGTGCTGATGGATGTCAAGTACCTGCAGATACTGAAATAATAGCGCATAAGAAGACCGTAACAAAAAATTTGGAATGCCTACAGTATGTGCAAAGCGTGCTAAATTTTCCTCTTTGTAGCTTGTTTTGATCAGAGTTATGTTTGTAGCTAAATTCTTTTGATGCTTATACAATTCCACATTGTTTCCTGGATCCTACCCTGCCAAGTTTTACCAGAGTAAACAGTTGCTAAGGTCTGCATATATATTCGGTTTAATCTGGCACATCGACAACCAACGTCCCCCCCTTTTTTGCTTTCCCTCCTATTTCCGATGCAGTGTCTAGGGCATTGAAGGAAAACACTTATCCCTTTCTTGCTCTGATTGTCTTGCGCAACTCCAAATTGACCGTGGTGCTAAAAATAGAAGGTCCCATAGAGCCGGAGGACCTGGTGGCGAAGCTGACGAGGGGCATGCGAGACAATGAAGGGTACCTCGTGGCAGCGAGGCAGGAGAGAGCAGACATATCCCTCTCACAGAACCTGAGACAGCAGCAAGATGAAGCTTACCGGGAGTCTCTGAGACAAGATGAAGAAAAGGTACAAGAAACAATAATGGGAAGTAGGACTTATGTGTAAATGAGAAGGGAGAAGGGGGGGGGGACTGGTGGGTTAAGGAGACTGACAGGATGATTTCACTTTTGAGTTAGAAAGATTGGGGGATTAGTGGGTTAGACAGACTGGTGGGGTTAACTCTCTATTGTGTCAAAAGAAGGGGGAGACTGGTGGGTTAGTGAGAGCGGTGGGTTGGCGAGACCGGTGGGTTGGCGAGACCGGTGGGTTGGCGAGACCGGTGGGTTGGCGAGAGCAGTGGGTTGGCGAGAGCGGTGGGTTGGCGAGAGCGGTGGGTTGCGAGAGCGGTGGGTTGCGAGAGCGGTGGGTTGCGAGACCGGTGGGTTGCGAGACCGGTGGGTTGGCGAGACCGGTGGGTTGGCGAGACTGGTGGGTTGGCGAGACCGGTGGGTTGGCGAGACCGGTGGGTTGACGAGACCTGTGGGTCGGTGAGACTGGGTGGAAGATCACTGATCGGTTTTTCTAACTGGGTAATTCTACAATTCAATAAATGCTTTCATTCTTAAAGACAATTAATGACTTTTTGTTTCCAACTTGGGACTGGCTATCTCAGTTAGCAGAAACCTGAACTTATATTTCTGATTACACTTGTTCACACTTACCCATTCCAGCAGAAACAGTATCTTTCTTAGTGTCTTAGAAATAGTTGTTAAGTTTCTCTGTTAGGTTTCGTGTACAAATTTGAATTGAAAGAACTGTCAACATTATGTTTGCACTCACAGGAGAAAAAGAAACAAGTAGAACAAGAGAAATTGGAACAAGAAGAGGCAGCCAGAAAGGAGGAAGAACAAAGAAGCCAGCAATTGAAAGAGGTACCTTTCTTTCTTCAAAACAAAAAAAGACAATTTTTTACGTCACCTTACCGAAAACGTAATGCTTTCTAATGTGTACATAACGTCACTACTCTCAGTGTTGGATTAACACACTATAGTGGCCTAGGGCAGTCTGTTCTTCCCAATCTCCTCCTCACACTTAAGATGTTGTGTTTGTAAGCATAGTTGGTTCGTCTTTCCTGGTTCAGGGCTTGACATAAGCCTCAAAAAGGGCACGGCAAAAACGCCATTGGGTAATTTCCAATGTGAAGGGGGGGGGGGGGGAAGGAATCAAGGTACTGCATTACAAAAGATGAATCAAACAAAATCTCCCCAGTATTTTGGGGTTACCGTCTATAGTGTTACTTAGTGTAATACTTGCAATGTACAGGGCACTGATTGCAAAACGTAAATGACATGACGGCAAACTTTTGCAGTCGGCAAGGTGTATTTTTCAGGGGCACCATGGCAAACAGCAAGGGCACGACGGTTTTTTTGCCGTCAGTGCCGTTGGTTATTTCGAGCCCTGCATTTGACCTTAGGGTCCCTTGAACTTGAGGGCCCCTGGTGCGTGATGTATTCGCTTTTAATCCTTGTCCCCGTTGTCCCTTTTCGCAGGACAAAATAAGAATGAGGTTGGAAAAAGCTGCAAATCTGCCACCCGAGCCAGATGCTGAGGACCCCGAGTGTGTAAGACTCCTTATCAAACTCCCGAATGGTGTACGACTAGACAGGTGCTTCCGTAAAACAGATTCCCTAGAGGTAAGACAAATTCTTTCAGTTTTAATTTCCCATTGTAACCTCCCTATGTGGCTTTCATTTACCGTGAGAACAAACATGTAGATAACATAGGAACACCTCTCAAGACAGTTTCCACAAAATTATATGACGGACTTTGTAATATTCTACGTATAGAATGTAGCGTGAGAGTGTTGTCCGGCCATTAAAGGAATTATATAAAAAACTTGAAAACTTTAAATCAAAAGAACTCCATAAACACAATGTCTCCCTGTTTTTATACAAGCTATAGAGAATGTCTAGTGTAACAAATAAACACAAGATTGCTTAATCATAATGACCAGCTAAGCATGCCACCCGAACACTTAAATATTCATTTCATTTGCATAATAAAAAATAAAAAGTAAATTTTTTTTTTTTCGACTACTGCATCATTATTCTTGTATTCAGACAGGATTCTTTCTTATACAGTTTTAATGTGCTTTATTTTTTCTCTAATTAACTGTTTTGTAAATTGCATTTCGTATTTTCATCACTTCTTCTTTCTCTCTTCATAGAGGTCACTTAACATTTATTGGGATATATTTTATCTTCCCTATCGTGTAGGTCATATACGATTACGTCTACGTCCAGGATGACGTACCGGAGGAATTCCAACTGCAGACGAATTATCCACGGAGGGTTCTACAGTGCCAACCAGCGGGGGATGGAGGCACCCC
Organism: Apostichopus californicus; assembly: GCA_020650975.1. Classification (NCBI taxonomy): domain Eukaryota; kingdom Metazoa; phylum Echinodermata; class Holothuroidea; order Aspidochirotida; family Stichopodidae; genus Apostichopus; species Apostichopus californicus. The sequence continues at coordinate 8,423 of JAIPMN010002563.1, forward strand.
TATACCAACAGTGGATGAGGCCGGTCTGAAGCCTAAAGAGATGCTCTTTGTCCAGGATATCAGTGACTAAAAATTGGATACATCTGCTTGCTAGGGAGCTTGCTAGTTTTTGGATGGGTGATGATGGGACCGGGTTGAACTTTGCGGACAATTTCTCGATTCATCAAAATGCACCCCAACAGAAGCTCGGTCGTGTTTTCTTCTGCATTTAACAAAGCCCAGCAGTTATTTTACTTTCAAATGGAATACGAAAAGAAAGAATTCTCACTACTTGGCCTGAACCTACCACAGTTTGCTTTTGCAGATGCTCAAGGCCTAGCTTCCTTTGTATACGATAAACATGGCTGAACTTGCCAACTTCATTGCACTATCTTAAAGGCAAACCCCTCCCAAAAAACGTTGGGGAAGAAATAATTTTGTGAAAGAAAAGGATTTGATACAGAAAATTGCACAAGTAACTTTAAATAAAGCTGATATGAAGTTTAATATGGCCAAGAAATGCAACCAAACTCCTTTTGAGATTTTAAATACAGAAATCAAAAAATAGTTTCATCTACTCAGCAGTATATCTGATGCATGTTGGTAGCCCCAGCAGTAAATCTGAGGGGCCTTAGAAGGGACTCCTACCAGGCAAGCAGAGGCCCCCAGCAGTAAATCTGAGGGGCATTAGAAGGGTCCCCTACCAGGCAAGCAGAGGCCCCCAACAGTAAATCTGGGGGCATTAGAAGGGACGCTACGAGGCAAGCAGAGGGCTCCAGCAGTAAATTTGGGGGGGGGTTTAGAAGGGACCCCTGCCAGGCAAGCAGAGGGCCCCAACAGTAAATCTGAGGGGCGTTAGAAGGGTCCCCTACCAGGCAAGCAGAGGCCCCCAGCAGTAAATCTGAGGGCGTTAGAAGGGTCCCCTACCAGGCAAGCAGAGGCCCCCCAGCAGTAAATCTGAGGGGCGTTAGAAGGGTCCCCTACCAGGCAAGCAGAGGCCCCTAGCAGTAAATCTGAGGGGCGTTAGAACAACTACCAGGCAAGCAGAGCGCCCTTGCAGTAAATCTGAGGGGCGTTAGAAGGGACCCCTACCAGGCAAGCAGAGTGCCCCAGCAGTAAATCTGAGGGGCCTTAGAAGGGACCCCTACCAGGCAAGCAGAGTGCCCCAGCAGTTAATCTGAGGGGCGTTAGAAGGGACCCCTACCAGACAAGCAGAGTGCCCAAGCAGTTAATCTGAGGGGCGTTAGAAGGGTCCCCTACCAGGCAAGCAGAGGCCCCCAGCAGTAACTCTGAGGGGCGTTAGAAGGGTCCCCTACCAGGCAATCAGAGGCCCCCAGCAGTAACTCTGAGGGGCGTTAGAAGGGTCCCCTACCAGGCAATCAGAGAGCCGCAAACGTAGTTTGATGATACTCCATCTTTTCATGTCATTTCTGATAGGCGGAAATATTGTCAGCAAATTTGTATAAATTTGTTGGTTGAATCGTACAAGATTGGGGAATGTATCCTGAAAGTTACAGGATTAGATTTGCTTTGTGTTATTCTTGGCTATTTATCTTGACTAGTGGAGTTGGGTCTGGTATTCTTTATACATCTATGAATTATTGTGTCGTTAACTCAAAACACTGTGTGATTGTAGTCAAATGGAGTATTTCTTTATCATTTATTATTATTATTTGTTAGTCAATGTTGATGAATTTATTTGCTTGTGTGTTTCATAAAAGTCTTGGTTTACAGGACTGCTTCTTGCAATAATAGTTTAAAAAAAAAATCGAATACACAGTTTGCCCGCATTACTCAAGTAAAGGTATTTGTATACAGCTCGATAAAGTTTGGGAAATAAAATGATCCCGATCCTTAAAAATGTTGTTGTTGTTGTTGTCTTCTTTCTCTCTCTTTCGTGAAATTCTATAAATTACCGAATAAACAAAAACACAAAAAGGAAGAAACAAACAAATTTACAAATGTGCACAAGAAATTTTTTCATTTTGCTTGACTTCAGAACTATACCAAACCTTGAGCGTCACACCCTTGAAAGAATATTATGCTGGCTGAAGTTGATTGGTAAGCAAAATTATTGCTGACAGTTTTCTGTATGTATGCAAAAACCACATCCTCACATAGTAGGTTGTATCACAAGGCAACAGGAGAATGACGTCATCAGGGCACTTCAGCTGAAAATGTCTTTTTCTTTTTGTAATGTTTCAATCATTTATCAATACTGGAAAGATTATATACATTATGATCATATAATTTGCAATGTGTTTTTCAATGGTTAAACTTATATTATTATAATCATAATTATTGTAACGACTTGCCCAATAATTATAACCAATATGGAAGGGTAATAACACTGAAAATGATTGTATGTTATTGTCATGTGATGTAATAACCGATGAACGCCTATATGATATGCACATTAACACGTTGAACGCGCGAAAAATTTTGGTTATATTTTTCGGGCAAGTCCTTACAGCCCCTCCAAATCAAATTAGGCTCCTACGCCTATGATTGTGATGATGAAATTCTAAGTACGTATAATTTTGACAGCTAAACAAACTTTCACAATGTATCATCAGGTTTCAAGAATAAATCAACGCGAAGATTAACCTTGGTAAAAGCTTTAGAAGAGCATTAGCACAGATGACGTCACAAACCCCCTACTGTGACCGACCTACGTAAAGTAACTGAAGGTTAAGCCAGTTAAAATAGGTAACATTCAATCATCCATATCACGAGAGATTGAGTTTACAACTAGATCAGTTTGGAATATTTCTCTCTTCAATTTATTTAAGTTTCAAATTGTTTGTCACCAGAAATTCCTTTAAATTCATCCACCAATCTGTACTTGAATCATTGAAGACTCGCCTCAAACCGCATGCGGCCATCTGAAAAAGTTTGCTTGCAAGTGGCGTTTTGTTCCTGTCGCTACAAAAAGACAGTACAGTAATGAAACGTGATGCCTTGTTATCTTTAGCTGGACCTGAGATGTCCATCACTGGATTGTTTGTACACTGATGTGGGTATTGACCGCAGCTGTATGTACTGACTGTACACTAGTGTCTAATCAGGGAGTTGTTATGGACTCCCTGGTCTAATTACCGATGGTAGCAAGCTGTGTGTGTGTGTATTTTCTGGGATCGATGGTGGTGTCTACAGGGGCGTATCCAGGATTTTCCAATAGGGGGGGGGGCGCTGGGTTCTGCCCAGGGTGGATTGAGTGCCGGCAGGACTATCTAAGCGGAGCGCCACCATCGGTTGGCGCGGAGCGTACAAGAAAATTTTGGGTTTTGGAAACCCCTCCAG
>JAIPMN010002564.1:0-16238 GCA_020650975.1 Apostichopus californicus
GGAATAAACCGAGAAACACGAGTAACTGAACACAGCTTTTGATTTATTGCCCGTACCAAATATATGGTCATATCTAAATTACTGTTTCAAAAAAATGTACTGACCCTGTGGAATCTGATGAAAGAATTAAGCATTTCTTGATCGATATAGATTGTGCATTTTAACGATGGAAAACAAAATAACAAAAATGCCTCCCATTTTTTTCTATCTTTAATATAAACTTAAGCTTTTAATAAAGAACAAATAACAAAAGCAATAATCAATTAAGTTAACATTATTCTTTTTTTTTCTTTCTTTTACAAAACAGAGCAAAATATGTCTATTAGAAGTTTAAATTACAAAAGATTATGAAAGATTATATTTATGGAATTCTTAATATTTAATATAAACATGTACTATATGCAATGTAAGGAAGTGTTTCTTATTATCAAAATAGTATTGCTTCCTGTAACACTCTTGGTTAGCAAGTCATGGATCCAACTGCATCAGGGTTCCCCGTTACCGTACATTTTTTTAACCTGAAGTGAGCATCTGGAGGGGCAGGGGAATTTAGTGATTTGACTGTCTACCTTTTCCAATTTAAGTAAATGAAGGTAGATAGTAAGAGACCTTCAATGTTACTTATCTCACAAGGCATGCTTCTTGTTACAACCTTCAAAACTTCTACCAGTTTTATAGGTACATTCAAACTCCATTTTAAATCAAAAGGAGAAGGGGAGAAAGCCCTCAACTTAGATCCTGCCCCCCTCTTAACAGGTTGCAACAACTTGTCAGCCAATCTTCAGATAATGTATAGTAACCCTGACACAGATAATTAGGAATACAAAATCTCAGCTTAGAAAATCCGAAACTGCTGAGTTAGATGAATACACAGAAAAGACAGGTTTACTTACAAACCATTAAGACTACTTAAAAATACTGAAGCACTTTAAAGATATTAAGATATTGTTTTCCTAATTGTTTGTAGAGTTATTATCTCAGCTTATTACAAACACAACACAGCAACACAGAATAATAACAGCTGGAGAAAAAAATTCCAAAATTAAAAACCCAAACCTGTGAATATACAGCAAAATGTCTAACAAAAGAAAAATATGAGTCGTTTTAGTTATTAATTGAAGAAGATATAATCATCTCCATCCTTTTTAAAAATTTGTTTTCATAATAACAACCGCCTGTGAGAAAATTTAAACCCATCTACGGTTACTAACTTAATTGAGCATCCTGCATATGAATAACCACATATTATACACCTCACAATTGCATCCCACAATAAGTAGAACCACATACTCCCACAATTGCCTCTTAGAATCACACTTCATGACAACATAATATAACACGATTTTTGTTGATTTTTTTCAACTGGAGTGTTTTGTCATTTTTTCCTATTAAGGCAGTGGAAATATGAAAAATATTGCCATACTTAGCTGTTAAAAAAAAAAAAAAAAAAGCCTCATCATTAATACTGTCTGTATCTAGGCAATGTATCACATTCTTCTGTCATAAGATACACACTGACCTCACTAAGACATCTCGCTACTTTGTCTGAAATCGTTCACTTTTTCAGAAAGGTGGCTTGCAGGCCAAAATACAGTCCGTGAAGAATTTCATTCCCCCCGGAAAAATGATTTGGCCCTCGGTAATGTGTTAATTGGGTAAACAGGCCCTTATTGGTCTTAGCCTTGATGACCCCTACAGGTTCATCCTACACTTTTGCTCAAAATATGAATAACAAGATTTTAGTTCTCTCTTGCCCTCCTCTCCACAATCCAATCAACAATTCTCCCTCCCTAGAAAACTTAAACTACAACCCCTGTGCTATGCTATACGTTGACATTCTTTGTGACTGTTTGTGTGAGGTATTCCTATGACACAATGAAAAATGTTTACCATAATTAAAATCCAAATGATCACAAGTGGTGACGATTTTTCTCAATATGATTACATTGACATTTCACTAGACCTTTTCATAAGTGAAAACAGTTGACACAATTTGTTGTATACTATAAATGATTGTAAACAAAACCTATCATGCAAAGTTTTAAAATTTGGACAAATTTGAAGAAATTTCAGACTCAGTTTCAAATTCCACCATCTGCCTGATAAGTGTCCTCATGTGGGCGTAACTAACTTGTTTACAATGTTACGATAATGGCAGACGATATCGTCATATTTTTTTTATTGTATTTGTATCAATCTTTGACATATATAAAAATTATATATATTTTAACCTTTCCTACAAAAATATTTTCTCCCACTACTTCTAAAATGAAGCAAAATTTCTAGATATTTTTTACCATTGATTATGTCACAGTGTCTTAAATATCCTGGATATAAGAAACCTTATTTCATTTCAATGATTGAGAATGTTAAAAAAATTTTCATTTTATTTTGGTATTATTGAGATTGATTAAATCTCACGATAAAAATCACAAAAAACCTAAATCAAAGTAACCATTCGCAAAACCTCCCTGGGCCAAGGTTTTCAATCCACTAAAATCAATCCTCAGATTTCATCACCACTTTTAATCTTAGTTAGTCTTGTGAGGATTTTTAAGGTCATGAAAAGAATAGACCCCCTAATGATTGGACAAAGATTGAGGAGTTTCCACTATAAGACTAAAGTATACATCTTATGTATGTTTGGAGAACGATTCGAGCGTGGTAGTGAATATTTATTCAAGTCTGAGCACGGGTGACCATAACTTGACCATCTAGCATATTAGGAAATCACATAAACGACATTTAGTAACAGTAGCCAGGATGTATATAACATAGTCAAGTTAGAATGTCATAAGATATTGCTATCTCCTGGAACTCCGGACGGACGTCCTAACTTTAACTTCAACTTCCTTTTGCCATTGGGTTACCCGCTGTAGTGACAGTTGCTATGGAAGTGGAAGGGTTTTTCACAGTGTAAGGGATATTTCTGTGGCAGACAATGCAAGGCTTATATCTTAAGGAGAAAGAAAAAACAGAAACATTCCACTCTGTTAGTTGAAATTGATTGATTGTAATGTAACCTATTTTGAATGGCTAAATCCTTGCTTCTTCCAGGGAGTGGATCATATTAGACAAGTCAGTGATGTCATCACAACAAATGTCCCTAATAAAAAGCTTTTTTGTATTTATCCTTGAAATGTGATACCTTTGGAAAGTTTGCTTCAGTTGTCAATGTTCGCTGCATTTGAGACAAATATATTCAAAATGCATTTTTGGTATTATTTTCATTCTCTGTAAATACCATAACTGTAAATAACATTTTGTAGATCAATTGTCCATGATGACATCACAATGAAACTTGGCTGTTGCCATGTGCATTTGACAAAGTACCACTCCTATGAAAAAAATCCATATCTTTGCCATACAAAGTGTTGTGTGGATGTTGTGAGCATCACCTAAAAATGCAGAAATTTCCAAGCATTATTTTGAAAGCAATTGACTTCAGCCATTGGACTATCCCCATATAAGAGATGCCCACCTTTGAGCTGTTAAAGTTAACATGTGTTGTGTTGCATTATAGGAGAGTCTTAAGGTAAGCAAATAATCCAAGGCATAGTAATGAAGGCACCTCGTGGTTTGTCACAATTCATCAACGGGGCATGAGCTCTATTCAAGGCACTAACAACAGGCATGAACCATTGTTGAGAATAAAGTATACAGGTCTTTACCAAAAGACCAAAAAAAAAATCTAATTTGTATCAAAAACTTATCTCTGTTTTGTTCAAAGAATTCCCTGGAAAATATTCAAAGACAAAAAGTCTGTAGCTTTTAAACATCAAAATCATCATCATCATCATGCATCATCATCATCATAATCATCATGTTTTGATTTCTAACATTCACAACGAACAAAGAGACAGAGTACAATGCAGACAACAGCCGGAAGATCCTGTTTGTAATTTTGGTCATTTTACCAACCTGCCATAAATCCCTATTTTTTTATGAAAATGTCTACTTAAACTGATACGCTGCTAGAAAGGACAATACAAATTTACGACCTGTTTGTGTCAATATTCCTACAACACTTTGAACACAAAGTGGACGCCTGGTTTTCCAGCAAAGAATTCTATGATAGCCTCTCTCTGGACCCATTCCCATCTTTTCTCGTCAGCCAGCCTCTTCATCTCTCCTTCTAGTTGTCCATTTTGAAATTCCTTGGCAACATCCAGGAATTCCTCTCGCATCCCAATTACGATGTAGCCGCCTAGAGATCAGAACAGAGAGAGAGAGAGGTGAAACATGTTCAAATAATCAAGATTTTTTTTCTTCTCCAAAACTCAGCTTGGTTGCGGCTCCATGAATAAAGGTAGTATTTCATTAATAATATTTTTTTCCCCCAGTTATTTAGCACAAAAACAGATCAACTCGGAAAGGAGTGAGAAGGGGTTGAAAGCCAAAGTCCATGGGGATGACTAAGACAGGATGTTTGTCTTTTACACATACAAAGCAAACAAAGTAAAGTAAAGAATGTTACCAGTGAAATATTAGTTTACTAGTAATGAAAGGAGAAGCATACGTTAGTATCATTTTGTCAGCTTATATATGACGGACGTCTGTGAGACGAACCATTTCTCTCACTACTTTTGAGAAAAAAATATATATATATATTTCCCTTTTGAAGAGATATCAACTTATATATATTTTGACATATTTTCATGTTGAATACAAATAGTGTTCAAAGACTATACTCAAACTGATGCCAGCAATGACGTCATGTTGAGAACTATGTCGCTTTGCACTACATCGGGACGGATCGATCAGCTTACAGACAAAAGTCTGTCATTGTTACAAATACAAACCTGGTTTTACAATTCGAAGAAATTCTAGAAATGCCGACTGATTGACGTGACCCGGGATGAAGGTCCCGATGGAAATGACCCCGTCGTACGAATCTGAGGGAATACAAAGTAACATTCAGAAATTAATCACAACAGACATAAAAGGGAAAAAAAAACTATTTTCACTTCGGGAAACGATCACACTAACATAATATTAAATTAGCCGATGATTTTTAAAACTAATTGCAACAATAAAATTTGCTATAAAGAAATAATGAAAGTAGAATTTAATTTGGTTAAAACTAACTCTAATATAGGTCAAATAAAGTAAAGAAAAGCAGAACTAATTAGCAGAACAATTAGCAATTCAATTTGTTTGAATGATTCCTTAAAATTATATTAAAAGTAAAACTAAATATATTACGCTAACAAGCATATCAAGAAAGTCTCACAAAGTGCTGTTGAAACCAGGGCGGCAAAACATATGAACAATATCTGATATTAATGGATTTCACTTGTGTAAGCAGGGGCAGGCAGTGGCGGAGCGTCAGTCAGAGGGGGCGGATGCCCCCCCTGACGGACTCAAATGGACTGCTGGCGCCCTTTTCAGCTTTTTCCACTTTTTACTTATTCAAGATTATTGACTTTTTTATTGCGCTCTCAGATACCTATTGACATTTGTCACATTTTGTTGGTGTAATTTTCTGACAAAATGGCGATGACACCTATTTATTCTTCGTTTATCTGCAAATTAGCAAGGCCCGGGAAGGGTCATTTCCGGCGATCTAGGGAGTGTCTTTGCTCAAAAATTCCTGTACGCTCCGCGCCAATCTGTGGTGGCGCTACTCTTAGATAGTGTCGGATGCGCCCCTACAGACCATTCTCGCCCCCCTGACCAATACCCCTAGCTTCGCCACTGGGGGCAGGGTAGTAAAGAACCATTTATACTGACACAAATTTTTCTACATTTTCTTCTGTAATATTTTTGGGTAGCCTTCATCGAGAAAGTTGATCAACTGTGCACCATGACATGTGTACTGTGTACCCTTTAGCAAGTTCTTTGTGGTACCTGTATTGCAGTAACGTTAGTGCAACAAAACTTTGACCTTTGTACTCTGGGAAGCTCAGAAGCTTGTACCGCAGACCCCCATTGTATGAAATTAAGTGGAACGGTTCTTAAAAGTTGTACAGAACCTTTCCATACTTAAAAGAATCAAGTAACGTGTGATTGGTCCATAACTACACAATTAGGGTTGCTTGATGTAGTTAGTATACAAACATCCTGGGACCTCCTGGAGTGCTAGCCTGTTGTGCACAACAATGAGAGAACAGGTCGGATAGGCCTAGCGCAAGTACGATATCGCGGTGTTGTATAAGTGCCGTAACTTTCAGGTTAAACTTACTGTTGTTAATTACCACCTTACTATATACATTATATTAAACTGAATGCCTGCATGCACAGCCTATACATAGTAACATTATAGGTTCATGTATGCCCTATAAGTACATGTTTGGGTTTAGATTGAACAGGTATAACCTGAGAGACCGACCTAAATTTTGGGACTATTCCCAGCATTGTTTCTGTATATGACAAATGTATTAAAACTCTATGAGACTGTCTCCCTATGCTTGGCCTATCACAATAACACACAGTCACCCTGAAACAAGCCATTGGTTGCTACTGGGCCTACTGTATCCGTAGCAACCTGTATATTTAACTCTCATTTGATCAGGCTTGCTAGTATAACATACACATGTTTGTACATCTTTACCTGCTGATCATGGTATCACACTACACCACACAACATCCAGCTAATTAAAAAACAATACCAGCAACAGAATTTTATTAGTGGAAGAAAATCAGCTTTGAAAAATACATAAAAATTTGAATCTGCAATGAAAGATTTTGGGGGCAATGGACAGTAGGCAAACTGGTCGATCTCTTCAGGATGACAAGTTTAATAGCAGATGAAGTAAAATGTAAAACAACAGCAACAACCAAAAATAAATCCCCTAGTTATTGAAAAAACAAGTGTTCTGCAACCTTCCGGTCCTACTCGAGCTAAAATTTATATTTAATTACAGTATATACTATACAGAATAACTGGATATGAAAATACTAAATACAGAATTGGCTGGATTATGATAAATTAAATATAAATTTGTATCACTATGCATATCACTTTGGTTCCAATACACATGTTGTGAGTGATTATAGCAATGACCCTAGTCCATAGCCCTGCAAATATATTCAGACTCTTATATATAGGTTTTGCAACAATAACATATACCTTAAAATGACTGACATGTCCTCGAACCGTCCATTTTAGGTATTTTTTTTATTTTGTATCTAAGCCATGCAGCCAAACACAGGAGATCCAGGATGGGCACCCTAGCAATAAGCAATAATATCGGCAAATTCTCAGAAGCTCAAACTGTATGACACATGTCCAAGAATTTACCTATATCAGTCATGTATACTAATTAGGGTACTTAAAGGGTGTGAAGACTCGCGCAAAAAGAAACGTCTGATGCCGGTAATTTGAAATAGTTTTGAATGAGGTGTAACAGAAGTGTTAAATACCACCATCGATCCCAGAAAATATATGCACACACAGCTTGCTACCGTCGGTAATTAGACACTAGTGTACAGTCAGTACATACAGCTGCGGTCAATACCCACAGCACAGTATACAAACATCAGGTGGACATCTCAGGTCCAGCTAAAGATAAGAAGGTATCACGTTTCATTACTGTCTGCATTTTGTAGCGACACGAACAAAACGTCACTTGCAAGCAACAGAAAGTTAACTTTTTCAGATGGCGGCTCACGGTTTGGGGCGAGTCTTCAATGACTTTAAGTTTAATGTCACCATCTCCTGGAGGTCTTTGCATGGTAACTTGGACCATAAACAGGGATGTGATCACACTGTTTACAACCTCTATCACATTACATGGCACTTCTCTATCGCTCTGTGCTTAAAGTGAATATTACGTAGTAGAATGCAGTAGAGGATAGTTTATCCGGTATTGCAACGCAAAATTGGCAATTTGCCAGACAAACTGTGCAAAGATCTATGTATAGCAGTGTTTGTACACAGGAACCATACACTCTAAAAACAAGAGTGAATTTCTCACTCTCTTCACGGAGTGAATATTGTTTCACTCCAAAGGAGTGGAAATTCACTCCATTAGACGACAGGAACCATCGCATTTCAAACCCGAAGTAATTAAGTATTCACTCTTTACGAAGAGTGAACTTATTAGCCAATCAAATTCAAGGACGCCCACTCTTTCTGGAGTGATGTAAAGTTTTTTGAACGACCGAGGTATTTACGTGATATTTTACCCGTTTGCCTCTCCTCGTTCTTGTGGTTTGCATCCTAAAATATGTCAGTTACTCAGTGGCTGGAAGAAAGGGGATTGAAGGTGATGTTATTCAGTTGTTTAGAGGTAAGTTTATCAAGAAAATGTTGAAAGAACGTGATATTGTGTAGAACTTAGACTAGAGATCGCCACAGACGTCTGCCCGTACGTTCAATATGCTATAGCGTTACGCTTAATAGGTACATTAGGCTGGTCGCTAAGGCACTTTTGCACATAGGCTAGTTGTACGGAGATAAGGCCTATCCCTAATGTTAGGACAACCACATTACCAGTACCAGGCCTATAAGTATGGACACGGCGAAGTTCGGACACCTAAGCCTTAAAACACATATGGTATTTATACCAAAATAAATAAAGATGAATATCTCATTTTAAATTCAAGGGAGAACAATACCTTCTAAGGTCTTAACTTAAGATACTAGCATTCACAGTACAGACAGCAATTAATGTGTAATACTAATAGGACTAGGCCTACTTTAGAAGACCAGTCAAAGCCTTAGGAATACCAATAGTACACAACTTTGCCCTTTACCAGTCAATACATAAAATTGTAATTAACCACTCTCACTAGTTAATTCACAAGGGGATACAAATATGGGTAGAAAATACATTAAACCATCTACTGTGCTGGAAAATCTGAATGATTTGATTACAACAGATTTGTTGATGTTCCAAGGCAACAGAGAAAGCAACTTATGCCAGAAGATTGCATGAACTTGTAACCCCTGAAAGGGATTATCCTAAGAGAGTTACAAATGCCTACACAGTGTATGGTCACTGTTAATGCAATTTGAAAACAGTACCATTTGATTGTGTTTGGTGTAAACTTTATTTAGCCTTCTTTACTCTGCATCAACAGTTGGATAGTATTTAATAGACACAATTGATTGTAATGTTAAAGTGTACCACATAATTAAAAATTAAAAACACCTGTCCATTTTATCCATAACAACACATTTTTAAACTGGGTAATAATGTTTAGAAATAACTTTTTCTTTCAGGTGGGCACCAATATTGGCCAATTTAAAGGAGAAGCCCCTGAAGTATACCAACCTTTCTGTTGAGGCTAGGTCCAGACACAAGACCAACTCAATTTGTTCACATTTGTGATTCAACAAGCTAACCAGTTGGGGACTTCATCACAGTTGCATTTAACAGGTATGTTTAATGGTCCTATACAGCAGAGAAAGCAACTTATGCCAAAAGATTGCATGAACTTGTAACCCCGCAATGAGTTACAAATGCCTGTAACACACATTGTATGGTCACTGTTAGTGTAATACAACAAAGTACTGGTTAGTAATGTTTTGAAATTACTTTTTCCTTTCAGGTGGGCACCAACATTGGCTAATTTGGTAAGGAGAAACTCCTGAAGAATACAAACATTTTCTGTTGAGACTAGGTCCAGACACAAGGCCAACTCAATTTGTTACCAATTGTGGTTCAACAAGCTCACCAGTTGGGGACTCCATTATAGTTGCATTGAACAGGCTTTTAAAGTTTCACACTGTTTTAAATCATTTTGCAACTCCATTAACAATTTTAACAATATTTTGTAAGGGCTGGTATGTTAAGGTGGTAAGCCCAGAAAAGGTAAGTCTGCAAGTCAGACCTCTGAATGTTAATCTGGCAAATGTGTGAGAGATTTGAAAGACTTACCTATGTAGACACATAGCTACTACTTCACTTAAAATATCTGAACCCCCCCCCCCCCCCTGCTATTTTGACTATTCAATGACCATCTTTTCTTACTCCGAATTGTATACACTTCTATATGAAAGAGAACATTGACCTGTTTGGATACCTTTAAATTCCCACTTTTCTATTTTATTCTAACTAGCTTTTTGATAGCTTTAAGAAAATAAAATTGACTGTGACTGGGTTTTATCACTTCAGGAAAGTTGTACCTCTCGGTGTTTAACTGTTGAAACAGAACCCTGACTCAATGTACTCTTCTGCTATTTCTTTCTAGTGTCAATTGTTCAGGGTAGTTGAAGTTATTCAAGCGATTTTATATCCTTTGAAGTTTTTATGTACATAATGTTAGAACTTTAGCAGGGAAGTTAATAGGCCTATTAATAGGTCGCATATTCAAGGGATGTAAACTTTCATTGCTACCCATTCAAGGCATCGGTATCTCATAAAAACAAATTGATGAGCTATGAACATAAGATATTTTAATTGATCTCTGTACTTGCTTGTAGGTGCATGTATAGTTGCCATTTGTGTGCTGTAAATATCTTCTTCTTTTTTTGTCACTGGAGCTGCTTGTGTGGTGGTACTGTGTCTGCATCAGAATAAGATGTCATTGGTTCAATCTCCAGATATGTCTGTGTTTGTCTGAGATAGTCAGGGATAAGGTTGACTGTACTTGAACATCTTAGTATAAATTTAGTAGGGTACTCTTGATTATGACTTTATGGTGTTGGAAAGGACTAAAACCAGTATATATTTACCAAGGGGAGGGGGGGGGGGTTGATTATGTGATTTATGGGTTCTGATTGTTTATAATACAATGTCACTCTATATATGATATTGAGGATACTAGCTTATTGGATATAATGTGATTTCTTACTTACATATTGCTATAGGTTATTGAACTTAATATTCTGGATATGGTACAGTTTATGGTTTCCCAAACATCGTAGGTCGGTGGGAAAAAATAATCTACTTTAAGTGGTCATGAAGGTATATGTTTCATTCATAACTGCTATATTAGTATTTAAAAGTATTAAATTTAACCTTTATGGATGATTTATTCTTTTCAAATGGTTTAATCAATAGCATTTGATGAACTCGAAATTTAAACCACTTTAATCACATTCAATTTGTGATACATATATTTTTCATTCATCATTTTTACATTATTACTTTATATGGTACCAATGCTTCTCAGTGATAATAATACTTATGTACTTTGTTAATTTCCTCTCAAATTTTTACCTAACTTGCTACATACAATAATGTTTAATTTCCATGTCTTATTTGCAAAAATTATTTTTGAGGTATTTTAAGAACACTTTTATACTTCTTTTATGGAGAACAATTTTGAACATTACAAAATCACATTTGTATGAGGGGAATATTTAGGTGGCTAAGTGAATCAGTCATTGCATATTCCTGTGCCCTAGTAGTTTTTAATTTCGCTTTAATTATTCTGTTTTTGAAACTTTTTATATCAGTTTTACTGTCTGCAATATATTTGATACCACAAAATTGTTGTTTTGTCCCTTTTTTTTTTTAAATTTTGCAGCAGTGTCCAAATCTAGTAAGTAGTCTTATCATCAGTGTAATATCCAATTTCGTTGTCTTTATCTTTAGATGCATCATTGGACAATAGCCATATTTCTGCCTATTGATTGAGCCACAAATCCCATTCCTTAAAAGCAGCAGTCAAATATCATGAACTCTTCTTAGAGTGAATTTTTCTCATGACTCCGAGTGATTCTCACTCTTTTTAGAGAGTGACAAAGCCCACTCTTTTAGAGTGAAAAGCTCACTCTTTGAAGGAGTGAATATTCTCACTCTTTTCAAAGAGGGAATTTCACTCTTCATGGAGTGATCACTCACTACACTCTCAGAAAGAGTGAGAATTCACTCCAAAAGAGTGAAAATTCACTCTTTTGTTTTTAGAGTGAATATGGTATTAAGTTTTATAAGGGACAAAAGTTCAGCGTTCAAACCTGCTATGCAAAATTCTGGACTCTAAATTATTCCATGGAATAAGGTGTCGACACAAATAAGGAAGGATTTATGTATGACTAATAATAATAATAATAATACGATTATAATGCTCACACACCACTCAATGTTGGAGTTGTGCGCCTAACAAGCAGCTGCTCTTTTAATCTGCTCTGTCATTTTTTCATATTTTGTACTTAACAACTGCTTCTGTGCTGATACTTTTCAAACCAAATGCTTTTTAAATGCTTGTGGACAATGCTTGTGGAAAATTCATAACTTATTTTTGAACTTGAAATTTTCCTGATATGCAACCAACATCTTTCAGGTCTAATCGTTAGGCTACATGCTTAGGTCTAGCATCTGTGTCATGTCTAGAAGTGTTTTCAAGTTGATTCTCACACTTGACTAACTTTTGTTTGACTAATTGGTCGATCAACTCGAAAACGCATCCATCCATGTCATGTGAAGTTTAAATCTATATCTTTTTTTACTTCAGTATAGAACGAGAGTGCTAAGGTTGTGGAGGGACAGGTAAGCAAGGAGTGAGTTAATATTGTAAACCAATATATATACATAACGAGGTCGATAGATACCCTAAACAACCTACTTTCTGCGATGTCTATTAACTGATTGTCTCCTAATTTGTCTATGATGAGTTTCTGGTAAATATTCAATGCTTTGCAAGCGTCCACACTCCGTGGTGAAAGATCCACTCCATCAAGGTTTGAATATCCAAGCTTCTTGAGCTGAAATATTAAAAGCAGTAAATAATGGGATAT
This sequence comes from Apostichopus californicus, assembly GCA_020650975.1. Classification (NCBI taxonomy): domain Eukaryota; kingdom Metazoa; phylum Echinodermata; class Holothuroidea; order Aspidochirotida; family Stichopodidae; genus Apostichopus; species Apostichopus californicus. The sequence continues at coordinate 12,632 of JAIPMN010002564.1, forward strand.
TATGTAGGAATAATTTGGATAAAAGTCTTCCTGCAGTTAATTTTTCTTAGGGGTTGTTTTTCGATACCAGAGAAAGAGGAGCTGCTCTAATAAGTGAAAGAACTGTACCTTTTCCAAAATTCTAATACATCCCCCTATCCTCCCCCCACCCCCCCCAAACACACCAAGAAATACAAGAAGGCCAAAATGTATCATACATGCAAACTGAATGCACAGTTTTTAGTTTGCCATTGCTTATTCCAAAACTTAAAGGGTGTGAAGACTCGCGCAAAAAGAAACTTCTAATGCCGGTAATCTGACCTAGTTTCGAATGAGGTGTAACAGAAGTGTTAGACACCACCATCCGCGATACCCACAGCACAGTGGTCAAACGATACAGCGATGGACATCTCAGGTCCATCTAAAGATAACAAGGTATCGCGTTTCATGACTGTCTGCATTTTGTAACGACACGAACAAAACGTCACTTGCAAGCAACAGAAAGTTAACTTTTCCAGATGGCCGCACGCGGTTTGGGGCGAGTCTTCAATGCCTTTAAGGTTTGGATATTTATAAGGCTGTCAAGATCTTTGCGTATCAATCTTGGCCGTCGATGACCAGCCTTTCCGTATTTCTGCCACTGAAGTCTGTCTTACACACAAAAGGAATGAGACACACATGACACAGGAAAGCTTGTATTACACATGCGAAAGTGAGAGTCTGAAACCAGTAGCCTTTCTTACCTGTAGGGCCACAGTCCCAACACCACAACCTGCATCAAGAATCTTGGCACGCCTATCTTTGACAAACTCCGCAAGTTTCTCTGCACCTAAACGAGGCCCTTTGTAGTCTGCAGTTTCAAAGTCCTAAAAAAAAATATATATAGAAAAAAGTATGAATGGAATACAAAACAGTCTAAACAAATTTAGCAAGGAAAGAAATAAAGAAAAATAAAGAAAAGAGAGGAAAGATCTTCTTGACTTTTCAAATTCTCCTAAAATAAACTTTCAAAGCTTCCATTTCATTCTTCATATGAAAAGAAAATATACCCCCAAAAAACAAAAAAAGGAAACCAGAGTTGTTTTATGATATTTCTGTGTTACATATATGAAGCTGATAAACAGTGACTGTGTAACACAAGTAGCTGCCTCGTAATATGCAAGTCAGGTTGTTCTAACAGACTTGTCCGATTGCAATCTTAATCCATCTGACCTCGATGATATAAACAGCTAAACATTACTGTGCACCAAGTCCTACAATACACTGCAATTTCTCTCTTCATAGTTGACAGACTGCATTTAATGTATTTACACAGAGAGATCGATTCTTGGGACAGTTCCACGATATTTGAAAGAGATGATTTACTGTACTAACTTGAGGACGTAGCCGCATGGCAATTAATCATCACTTATACACATGAATAATCAGAAAAACACATTTTTAATTTGATGAGATATATCTATATAGTTCCTTAGATTCTCTTTTAGTTTAACCTGTAACTTTTTTTGTCATGGGTAACTAAGACAATCAAATTTGAGTATTCCCTTCCCTGTTTAGATCTTGCCCTACACCTACCCAAACCAACTGCTCTCATCTCACACACCACAATTCCTCCACCCGCCCCCCCCCCTCACCCTCCCTCCCAAAAAAATTAAGGAGTTGTCATGATGGATGAGTCTGTTTACCTTTAGATGCAGACTGCTCGTAGGTTTAGCAAACAGAAGCTATCTACATTTGAGAGAAAGTTACCAAGCCTCCACGTGTACCAAGACAAACTGGTAACCTTTGACAAGATTTGATGCAATATTCCATGCAACTTTTGGTTTCCAAGTAATGTTTGAACACACAAGTACATTTCCATACTTGTGAACAGTCTTCTCACCTCAAAATGTGTGCAAATTCTATCTGATTAAGATCACTATTCACTGGAAAGAGCACATGATAACTTCAAATATAATCCCCCCCCCCCTAACTCCATTGTAAATGAGTTTCCAATTGTTTCAATGCGTGTGACGGTGTGTGTGCGACGTGCGTCATTGTTGCGCATATCGTCGTGCGTGTGAGTTGCGTCTTTGGTTTAAATTAGCCTTTAGTCTGTTTGCTTCTGGTTTATTCTAATTAATTGATTCACAGTAACGAGAACGATTGATGACGATTTACATATTTGTTTTGTATCGGATTAAAGCCAAAAGTTTCATGGAAGTTGTTTTTCCATAAACCTCCTTTGATGTAACGTATTATATATGTGTAATTAAGAATGATATTGTCTATGAAAGGTACGGTTTTATTTTACGTCACATAATTAAATGTGTTTAAAGATATCATTTGCATTGAGAATTCTGTTCCATGATTATTGATTTTGTGTAAAGATATGTATTCTTGTAGGTACATGATTATTGTTGTTAGTGTTTATTATTAGTTCCATTTTCCATATTTGCAACCGTTTCTTATCATTTTTGATGTTTATTCAGTCACCAGATAACAGATCAGATGACAGATCAGATTAACAGATTAGCAGATCAGATCAGATCAAATCATCTTGGTAGAATGACCATCTGGAACTGATTTTAATAAATACTTAACTCAACGATTTATTATCTGCGTTGTGTGAATTTTTGGATGTATAAGTGTCGAAACCAAATCTCTAGGATATTTACAGTGAATGAAACTTTTATAATATTTGCGGAATTATCGAACAGAGAGATCATGGATATCAGAAGTCATTGTAGCCGAGAAACAGAAACGTCTTGTGCTCACCCGGCGAAAGAGGACTCACTCGTTGTTCCAACACGATAGAGAGCTTGATTAAAGGAGTTAAGAACCATCAGCTAGTAGTGAGATGGGAGGAGGCTTATTGACCTTGTCTCAACTGAGCAACTAGGTCAGAAAATACAGGCAATGCCTATTGCTTAGTCACTTGGATATACTGACTACATAGGCGTAGGAGGCGGGGGGAGGGGACTGGGGGGGGCTGCAGCCCCCCAACCAAAATTTTTTGTGAAAATTCGGGCAATATGCTGAGAATTTTTCGGGCACCTACTGAAAGAAAAATAATTTGCAATGTGTTTTTCAATGGTTAAACTGATATTATTATTATTATTGTAACGACTTCCCCCAATAATTCTAACCAATATGGAAGGTTAATAACTCGGCAAATGATTGTATGTTATTGGCATGTGATGTAATAACCGATGCATGTCTCAAAAAATTTTGGTTATATTTTCGGGCAAGTCGTTACAGCCCCCCCCCCCCCAAATCAAATTGGGCTCCTACGCCTATATGGATATACAGGCCTGTTGCATGGCCTCATAACCTATATTGATACTGAAACAATTACAGTGCATTGACCTTCGAACCGTAGCCAAAGCAGAGCATCTGAAATGTGATGAGATCTGACTCCCGATAAAACCTGATAAGAAAAGTGTTGTTGAGCAAAATAGTGACGACGTAGAATTTGATATCCCTGCATAATCTGTAGAATCAAGGAAAGCTGAATCGTAAATCAAGAGAAGTCAGACTATTGACATATTAGTAACCTATCACCCATTGTGAAGAAGTAATACCAAAACCAAACAACAATGCAATGTTACATGACAAGGGCATTGGCTGTACAGGCAATGAAAGATAA
>JAIPMN010002565.1:0-15308 GCA_020650975.1 Apostichopus californicus
CACACACAATGGTACAACCCTTAATCAGACGGAATCAGAAGTTGGAGAAAAATAGAGGGCGCCTGACATTAATTGCTTGGCTGGATTCATTGTATAGCCCCTTTAAAGCAGCCCCTCTCTTCACCACTAAACTCTTCTCCCCTCTCTCCTCTCCCCTCCTCTCACCTCTCCTCTTCTCTCATCTCCTCTCTTCTCTCATCTACTCTGCCCTACTCTTCCATCTCTTCTCCTCTTTCCCCCCTCCTCCTCCTCTCCCTATATACAATAAAGATTAAAATGTGCTCTTCCTGCTGCAAAAGTGCTCAATATATAGAAGTAGAGCAAGTATATAGTATACCTATACAGTAACTTATAGCATGTTGTTACTCAAGTTTCACAGTGTGCGGTGCAGTGTGCGGCGATCAACAGACAACACTGATTCGCCGACAACACTGATTGTCTGATGATCGCAACATGCTGTAAGTTACCGTATAGGTATAATATGTTATGGTGTCCGCATATAAAGCGGGTGGCCCGGGTTCGAATCCCGGTGGAGGCTTGAAGTTTTTTCACTGTTCTGGATTTTCCAACTCATTACGATTTTCATATATATACACATATAGCCTATATATAGATACATATAGCCTATATACATCTAAGGCCTATATATATAACTGTACAGTAACAGTTGTGAATTCTTAATACAGTGCAGTGAACAGTGATGAGTATGGATTATGCTGATCAATGCTAGATCATGATTTCAATATTTGACCTTTCACAATGGAGTTCCTCATATCCTGGTGTGTTGTCAGTGGTTAGATTTCACTTTTCAAACTCTTTGGTTTTAAGGTCAGATTTGTGATGTTTTCTGATAGTCAAAATGAACACTATGCTTTTAGTGACAGTCTGAAACTTTGTTAGCCTTTTCATCCAGTGCAAAGACTGTCACATCTATATATATAGTGTACAGGAGATGCGTATGTGTAACCCAATCGTCATCATCATTATTTGTAAGATTTAATGATATCTATAGCTACAATGGGGGAACAAAAGCCTCAAATGGCATCACAAAATCAGTCCTTTCTTTGAGATATTCTGTCAAAATGTACAGAATGACTGAATACCCCACCCTGGGTAACTATTCCAAACATGACATCACACAGTGGTTAGTGCTTCAGTTTTCAATGCCAGTGATCTTTCTTTATTACATTGGGTATTGTCATTGATAGGACTGATGTATGCAAATCCTTGTTGCTGAAAGATACTGTACAAGTTTCTGAATAACAGGCTTATATATTGGCAGTGGTTCAGAGACAATGTTATTTACCTTCAACCCTCAAATTATCAACAAAAACTACAAAGGATACTTTGTCAGTGCTTAGAGACCTTGTACTTGCCTTGTTCTTGAGCATCCTGGCAACAGGTAGCCTGCATAAAGCTAAAAAACCAAGATGGTTCATGCAGATAGAAATTCTCTCTCCAACTTAGGTGTTTTATTTTAGAATGGTACAGTCGATAGAAAGTGAATGGTGACCCAGAAATGGTCAGAAGGGGTGCAGGGTGGGAGAGGGGGGGGGGGTTGGGGAGAGGAGACAAGCAGGTGAATGATGTCATTCATAAATATACCAGTGAGGGTTGTAGTATAAATGTTTTCAAGTTTGCAATGCCTTAGCAGTTTTCTTCAGTTATTGCACTCCTCTCTACTTTCCCATCTACTACCATTAACTGGTAACATTTTAGCACTGTGCCTTCCTCCCATTGACCATTAACAAAGTATAGAAGTCTTATTCTGGTAACCAATTGCATCGATAGGAATCAAGCTTTCTTGACCGTTTTCAGCTATCTTTTGGACATCATCATCGTGCAGAAAAATGCTGTACTGTACACACTGTTCAAGTGCTAAATAATTCCCCTTTGAATTGTGGGGTATTTTTCCCATTTGAAGCAAGATTGTGGGCTCGATCAATTGATGAAAAATGCACAAATCATCAAAAATAGCAGCCAGAATGCAATTACTGGAAGTATCAAACCGGATGAATAGTGTTTGTATGTGTTCATGTTTTCTTTCGGCTTGAAAAGCTCAAATGTTTGGTAAATAAAACAAGATTGAGTATTTTCTCCGCACTTGTTCATAGTGAATATTTCTGCCTTACAGTAGAAGGTAATAATGACATTGGGGTCTGAAATTTCTCCTGTTAATATTGCATGTCACACGTCGTCCATTCTCGCTGCGATTATATTGGCCAACAGATTGAGCCAACTTATTAGATCAATTGTCAGAGATCTATTCATATTTCACCCTGATTGACAATTAAAAGATATATTGATGTTTGTTTGATTCATCGCAAATATTAGTTTAACAGATTTATCTGCAATGATGAAAAATAACCCAGCTGAAAAATAGAAAACAAATCTCGATCATGACGAGTGAACTTTTCAATTGTTAGGCCTTATTTAGTCTTGATTGACCGACAGTCTGGTATTATTAAAATTCAATCTACACTGTGTACAGAGGAAACCAATGGTTTGACATAAATTGGACGGCCAATTGCAATTTCTCTTTATGCATTGTTCTTTGTATCAATAACTATTGTTTCTCAGACAGTAAGTTTTCCTTTGAAGAAGTTGTTTTAGCTCTTGCATGTACTGTACAGAAAATATAAAAACATCAGCCTCCTAGTCGAATATAGGTTTTCAATTTACCTCCCTTATAAAACATAAAACATCAAAATTGTTATATTCCTTAGGATCGGGATTAAGAACTGAAATTATCATCTAACTTGTCACTAGACAAAATGACACATCCTTTCATAAATTATATTACTTCTGATATCATTCTGAAAGAATAAGAATATCCTTGCTTTTAATTCAGCAAACAGAAATTAAATTAGTTAAATAAGAATCTGACACCTGAAGTTTACAGTACTCAAGATTTTAAAAGCCTTCTTGAATTATTAATTTCTTCATTGCTACATCGAGAGAGGTCATTAATATGAGCTTTGCTGATGCTGCTTGTAAGTGCCAATAACTGTAGATGCTTGATGAATTAGTTTAGTCATAACAAATTGACAAGTAGCAAAGGAAAAAATATATATATATAAACAGTTTGTCTTGGGCAAGTTGGATGCAGGTTACCCATGTGGACATATTCAAGATGGGAACATTCACAAAATACAACAAACACAGGGCAGATTAATATTTGGTTTTATTATAAACAGCAAAGCACTGCAGATCAAAATTGTGGAACTTGCCCGTATCAGATTTGGCCGGAACTTATAAACAATCCAGCTGGAAAATCGATGTCAAATTCAGTAACCAAGACTTCAATCCTCAACATTCACTTACTTTGTGCAAAAAATAATAATCTGGGATGATGTTTTTTTAATTTTTGCAATCTAGGTTTGAATGTACTCTAGGTTTGAATGAACATTGAGTTGATATAGTAAAATTTTTGACCAAATTCAAGAAGCTTTTATTGATTATGATTTTCATACACAAAATTGGATGCAGTTTTTTCTATGTGGATATAGCGTTAAATTTGTCGCAAAAACATACGTCATACAATCTTCAAATCTACAGTTTGACTACTTGCGATAGTTTTTCTAAATCAAACTAAAGTCTACACAAATAACCAAAAAATAGATGCAATATGGTGAATTTTGTTTAGCAAATGCAAGGTACATAGTAGTTTTTATGCAGAGTACCTTATAAACTGTATTTTAACTATTTCTTGGCTGAAAATTTTCATCAACTTCCACAGTAAATACTGTGCTAAATCCACCGTATGCACGGTAAGATTCATTTTCACCTCTGTTAATGTTGTAAAGTTTCCTGTATGTTAAGATACGAGAGGCTACTGTCAAAGGAGTCTTGTTACGTCCCGAAACCAGACTAGGAGTAAGATGTCTGTCGGTTCACATCCACGACGCAGCTGCGTAGTATTACGTTATGAGATGAGCGAGACAATGGCCTGGGTGTGTTTAAAGAGATGTAAACATCTGTCATGACTCATCTCATGCTATTCCCAAACAAATCATGAGAGTAGTTGATGATGAGAGAGAGAGGATGGAATGAACGCTATAGTCTAATAGCTGTCATAGCATACTTCATAGAGGAATCGGGTGAACAAACGGCCTGCTTCGGTTAGCATTGATCCTGGGTATAAAGAGCGGCTTGTTGGGCTAGGAAGCTTTGCGGGATATAGTTTGTGCAGCTGTCGGTATCTTTTGACATAACACACTTCCTAACTTCCTTCAGTGTATCATATTTAACAGTATGTATATATGTATATATATATATATATATATATAGATATATATATATATAATTGTTTATATACTGTATATATAGCCTATACTGTATGTAAATTGCAATGGAAATTAATGGGTAACAAGCAAGGTATACGAATACAGTTTACATCTTTGAATGGCAATGATTTGGATAATCAAGAACAGTGAACAAACTTCTAGCAGCTGGAGGCTGGATCATTTTTCACTGTATATATGTACACACACACACTGTTTTGAGAAGCGGGTCTGAGAAACATTCTTCTACATTTTTTTACAACCTACCTACAATGGGGATTGTGAAAAAGTGTTCAACTTAGCTGTTCTGTGACCCCATTGACACAGCTATTAGGTTACTGGCCAGTGGCCACCCCTGCAAGTTATTGAAGTGTGTGTAAGTTTTGGAGTGTTCACATAGGATCAATTTTTTTCTCCAGTGTGTAAATTGTGTAACATGTACAGTAAAGATACAGAGCTCTAACTCTCTGAGATGAAACTTACTTATACACTACAGTATTTGATAACAAGTTAAGTATCTAGACAGGTAATTATCAGCCTCTGTACAACATAGAAACCATTGAAATATTTACGTAAGTTTCCCCCAACTATCCACTACTTGGTGACAGCTTTACAGTATTTAGAAACTTAAAACAATAGTTGCTCAGTCAGCATTAATTTTCTTGCCTGTAGCTTTGGTCTTTCACATCGCTCATTAACCATTATGAAAAAAATATACGGATAGATACCCCCTGGGAAAAGTAAACATCTAGGCCACAATTTGCATTTGACGCCCAAATACATCAAATGCTGTGTTCGTTGCTCTCCACTCTTCAAGGAGCTCTGTAAATCAGTGCTTGAATTGTTCTCTTTGAAGTAATCAGTTAAAATCTCACACAAACAAGACACGCAATTACGTTACCCCTTAAATCACACATAAGCAAGTCAATGGGTTTGCTTGGCACACTGTAACAGTCCCAGTAGGTGAACGTTGGACCCACTATTTAAGTATATTGTAAATACCAGATCGAATCCTTTAACCCCGGGGAGTCTTCATTCTTATCATCTTTGCTCCATTCTTCAGCTCACCAGATCTTTCAAAGACTACAAATGTACAGTAGTGTAGTTACATAACAGATCTGTGTCCTTTCTGTTAAAAATAGTTTTTTTTATTGATTGTTTTCCCCATGATCCTTATCCAATACCAAAATATAATATAGTAGCACCAATTTCATTTCCAAAATTTTGAAATGTATCAGTTGTAGAGATTTCCAATTTGCTTCTTGACACATAATAATATTGTAAAGATAGCGTGTATGTGAACCGTATGCGCAGTAAATTGATTGGGCTCGAAAGAGGCTAAAAACATTCCAAGTTTCATCCAATCATGTTTGAAGAGGAGATGATAGCAATGTTATATAAAGACCTACCAGAACTCAATGATGGTACTTAAAAGCTTCTGTAGGAAAGCTGTTATTTTTTATACAGTTGATCATCATCTAGATGGACTTGTATAGTATACTTTTTCCTTATTGTTTATCATAGTATCATCTCTACTGTAGCAAAAACATATCAGGAATTTCCTGGTCAAGTTTATAACTTTCTCAACGTAGCTAACTTTTTCAAGTGATTGTAAACTATCCGTGATTAGGCTATTCTTGGAGTGCTCACCGTTTACTATGGATTAAATATCATGTCTCGTTTTCACTTTGTGCCTGTATGCATATAGTAACAGTACTCCAAAGTTAATTATTTTTCACTTTCATTCAGTACAAAGATACCTTGCACTAGGGATTTTTTTTTTGCTTCCTTTCTCTTTACTATGGTCTGCAGTCTGTAGTGAGAACCTCAAACATGTTTGTGTCTTTAACTTTTTATGATGCCATTGTCAGCATTTAAATTAAACTCTTTTTGATAGGTTTTGGTCTTTTTATAGATTAATGGTCTACTGAATAGTTGTTTCTGTACAGATGTGTAGTTGTCTGTTCGTACGTATGCAAATTTGCAATCCTTCCTGTATATACTTCCTGTCACCCCAGGGCAGGGAGTAATTTACCCGGTAGTGCTTCGCTAAATGCTGTGCAAAATTTGTAAACTGCTATACAAGTGCAAACATGTGTAGCAGTTATTGTACAAAAGAACTTCTTGAGCACTCTGCAAAGTGGATGTGTGCACATTACAAATCATTTAATTAATATACATTTTTGTTGTTGATATGAGACAAAGTTTAGAGTCTTCAAATCTACTACACCAAATATCTTAACTTGTCAGGCGCATAATACTGGGGTGACCAGTTTCCCCCCATTTGTAAGTACAATTCAGCGCAATGTCTTCCCCCCGTCATGACCCCTATCCGAACGAATACCAACATTTCTAAAAAAGCAGTTTGAAGCATTACTAAACAATCCACATTTAATTTTTACGGAATGCTACAGCTTGTACTGTAGAAACAAGCTTCAAAACTCTAGTTGTAAAAACATATATGTTCTGAAAATGCTTCGGTATATAAATATAGGCCTACAGTACTTACATACACACATTATATGTATTCTATGAACACTGTGCAAACAGCCAGCCATTGTACTTATTTATTGTGTACATTTGTAACTGTTGACTTAAATGGCAATGTGGTATGCATATAAACCTACAGAGTTTCCTACAATCTTTTAATACATGTATGTATAATTCATGAGTAGTAGGGCATGTCATCATGTGTATCTCCTTTAGTCCTTCACATTGTGTGTCCTCCATTGTGATGTCATGCCTGCGGTTGCCACCCTGGTCATATTAAACCCACTTCTACCCATAGATACCATACAGCTACATTAGGTACAAAAAGTCTACAAATTGAGATGAGGGAAGGGAAATATGTTAAGGGCTTTGTAAGGACTATAGTCAACAAGATGGTAAGGTTGTTGAATGGATCCACCAGATATTGCCTTGGGAAACATACCGATGAACAAAAACTTGATGTGATAATGGAACTTGTGATATTGCAAGTAACATTCCAATCGGTTTGCATTCCAGCTTCTATCTTTACAAAGTTTAATCGTGGACAGGAGGAGAGGTATGTCCTGAGGAGAGATGTGTATATGAAAAGAACCTAACCCCCTTCCCTATCAGGAATAATGGCTATACCATGCTACTGTACAGATAGTTTGTAAAAAACATCACTGTACTTCAATATACACATATTTATGCAAGGTTATCATCACTGTTCTATTTCCTAGACCTAATGTTGTGCTATACCTTAATTGTCTAAATCAAATCCATATCCATTCTGCAGAGGCAAATTGCTCCAAGGCATAAAATGGCAACAGTTTGCTCCACAGGTAATGAACTGTTTATGAAAAATTGAGCAATAAATTTAGCCTCTGCCAGCTGCATATTCAGGTAACTCCCTGGAGCAAATAAAAAACCAATAAGATTTGAAATACATTTCCTACATCTCTGTTATACTGTTAGTGGTAGGTCAGAGTTATTATATTTAGAATCGCTCCTTCTCTGTAATCTGATCATGGTATATATATAAAATATATGTTGGTAGAAGCTAGTAGTGTTGTTTTGTGACTCTTTGTCAAACTGTATAAAGACTGATTCATTTATGCATAGGGTAGGGTTGTAAAGATATAAATCTAGTGTAAGATGTGGGCTATGTTTATAGGTACATATATATATATATAGTATATATGTGTGTATGTATGTATTTATGTATGTATGTGTATATCTGCGTTTGCACTATACATTGGTATGCTTTATGATGTATACATGTGTGTATGTATGTATTTACATACTCACCTGTCTCTCCACAACAACTGCACTCTTGCTCTATAGTGTCTAGAGCATCTCGTAACCTTTGTAGCACCACCGTGTACCGGCCCATTCCAATCTACCGTCCCCTGATACACCACTGTGTGTGTGCATGTATGTATGAGTGTGTGTATGTAATGTATGTTTTTGTAATCTGCTTTTTATTGAGACAGATCCCTAAACAATCGAAATGAGTATCACTGAGAATTGCAAATTGTACCGACCAAGAGTGTAGAGTAAGGTAGCCGTATGTTCCTATTTGTAACGGAATGTTTAATTAGACTTTAACATAAATACTACTTGAATTTTCTTCATGTCAAATTCAGCATCTTCCTAGAATACTTTTATCTTAAAAACCCTCCTGAAAAATTTCCTACATTTTGCTACGATGTTTGTGTAAATTTGTGTAAATTCTTCTTCAAACTCTTGTGAATAATTTAATGGTCAAGTTTCTTTGTCATAAAATGACTGAAATATATGCGTTTTGCTACCAGATAACTAATATTCCCTGACTATGTGAGGCAGTATAGAACAATGCCTAAGTTGACATTAGATGCACAACTCCTATGCTTAGTATTCCACCTATAGCCTATATCTAGCCTACCATAATATATTTACATTCCTGATAGATCTTAATGCCTCAGAACTTTGTAAAGTAGCAAAATAATCTTCTTTGTTTTTGACCGTCAATAATGGTATCAAATACTTGAATTTGATATGGATGGCTTATTGTCTAAATCTTTGTCATATTATAAAGTATCTATGGCTGGAGGTGACATATCATCGGTAGAAATCTTTTAGTGGTGAGGTAATGATCTATTAATATTTGAAGAGTTATGAAATCAGCTGGACTTTCTCCTATCTGGAGAGATCTTGTCTCGTCATCCGGTTCGGTCTGTAGATTGCATCAGATTCTGCCATGCTCTGTGGAAATTGAGAAGAAAGATTTCAGGTCAATTCGAGTATTAACAGAGACTGCAAATTTTTGGCATTACACATGATCTGATTTTGAATCCTGCTGTGAAGGAATTTTTTTCTTCAGTGAGAATGGCATATTGTTTTCACAATATATGTATTAAAGCAGTGAGTTTAGTGTGTTTGTAGTTCAAGTCCAGTGACAAGAAGAAAAACCTCTGTTATAGTTTCAGTTTCAAATTCAAAGGAAAAATAACTTAGAGGAAGTGTTTTCATATTGTGTTATGATGACCTAATGAACATTATGATGAGTCAATTTAATTATTTCCTGTTTGGCACTCCATGGCAATATGCCATGCCATGAAAGTAACTGAAAATGAATGAAATGGTTTCCCTCCCAAAAAGACAACATTTCAGCCCGTTGTTGTCAAATATTTCACTAAATGCTTTCCTTCAGGTTTCTTTCTCTACAGTATCTCCTTCAGTATCATTTTAATAAAAAGATATTATTACTTTTGCATTTCTTAAAATTTTCTATTTGTTTATCAGTCAGCCTCACCCTTTAGATATATTTGGAAATAAAATACTGTAGGTTGTGTGTATAGCTGGAATATTGGATTTTACGCAATTTACAGCAAATCAGGCCGTGATATGAAGCAGTATGCATAGAATACACATAGTAATTGCGTGGTTGCATTTTGTTGATGGTAACTTTTATGTATAAATATCACGAGCCCTACTTACGTAAGAACCAATCTGTAGCTCAGGGAATTTAATGAAGCCAATATTTGGTGAGGGACTGCCTTTTCATTTTGAGATGATGATAAGACTTTCCATCTGAGATGAAGCGATAAGTAAGGAGAAAATAGCTGATGTGGGCAAAGTGGGTGAAGAGAATGGAGTGAGAAGAGGGGGAGAACTTCGGATGCATGACAAAGAGAGGAAGACAATGGGAAATGTGTGTTCAAGATTTATAACTAAGAAAAGCAAATTAGCTTGATATGAGAGTGCATTTTCAACATGTTTGTCTGGGTATTATCACATAAGGTATTAATTGAGGAAGTACTTGATAGGGATTGAACTTGTTGACTTGGTCGTTGAGATATAATTAGAGTGGTTCAAGTATAGGAAGTACAGGGTACGTATTCTCAGGGTACGTATTACTTCAAAGCTTCTGTTCTCTGTTATTGCACCTTGTTTACATAATACAATAGCTAGTTTTCCTTAACACTGCACCCCTTTCCCACCCCAACCTACCTTGCCACCCCCCTCCCACCATAATGATGCCGCTTGGATCATCTGTCCTTCCTCAATTATAATCGGTGCTGTTGCAGAGCATATAAAGGCGAGGGCATTTGAAGCAATGAGGCTTAGCAATTGGGAGGTTCCGGGTTCGATCCCCGGCCGGGTCATAGTAAGGTGCTTATTCTCATCAGGACAATTTTACAAATCTCATATATACTGTGAGTACTTTGCATTTATAATGAAGGTATTTCTTTTCATGCAGTAGATACCCAAACTGCCTTGATTATTGATATGTACTGTAGTACCAGATCACATTCGAACATGCTCTAAACTTTCTACATTCAAAAGTCTACTTAACACCCATCTTTTCACTTGTTCTTTTGTAAATTAATCTGCTTTCTTCTTAAAGCACCTTGAGCAGTGACTTTTGTCTACTGATTTAGGGCTATATAAGTCTCATTTATTATGATCATATTTCTTACTGTAACATAATTCAAAGCTTTGAAATAGTCTGTGCAAATTCCTGTTATCTTAGCCAGGAAATAGCTTTCAGATAATTGGTGCACATTCAGCAGTCTGGAGGTTTACAATCGTAATGTAATATCAATTGCAGAAAATACACTGGGGTTGCAGCCCTGTACATACTTATTTATGATTGCTGCACTACAATGTTATATAGCCAACTTAAAAAGTATTTTGGTGTGCTATTACTCTACTCCCTGACTCAATGTACAATTCTTATATGAATCCATACTACATAGTTATAATACGTATACTGTACACTTATAATTCTTTGGACCATATATAACCTTCAAAAATACCCTTTAACTGAATACACTAACAAGGTCAATGGTACTATTGGATTTAGCAACTTTTTTTGAGAGTTAATAGGGTGTGAAGCTTTCCATGGTATTTACTTCATTTCCTTATTTTGTGTAATCTGTTATGCATGTACTGTACAGGACTGAAAAATCTGATCATCAAACAGAAATAACTTGAATAGGATAGAAATTTCAGTAATAATAGTTCTAAAAATATCTGAAATGGATTTCTCAAAACTACATGAAAGATGGTGGAGATGTAAAACACTTATTTGCCTAGTACAGTACAGGTAAACTTTCCAACAGTCTGGTGAACTTGTGCGACCTAATGGAAAAATGTTTCGCGACCCATCGTTGGGTCACGCCTCATACAGTAGTTTATGGACAATCTGTGTATAGTACTGTACCTGTTATAGATAATTAATGCAGTAGCTTCAGTGTTCTTCTAGACAGTGAGTGCTACATCTGCATCTGTGCAATGAAAAGATTGCCATGAAGGAGAAGGACCTTAAAAGCTGGGTATTTAAAGATGATCTTTATCAAATAATCCTCACGTATCTTCGTTGTCCTCCTGTCTCTTTATGCAAAGTGTGGGCTGACTCCGTTCTTCCAATAATCTTATCGAGATAAAAAACCAAACCTATTGAATAACTGACGTTTCTATTTTGTCCCATTGTGTCATGAGTCAGCATTCTTCTTTCATGGGAATATAAAGTGTTCGTATATTTCTGTTTAACTTTGGAAGTTATCATATATATTTTATTATAATATGCAGGTTTCTGTGCACAAAATCTTCTCTATTTCTTTTGCATTTGTGTAAATGAATGTGGCCATGTTTGCCAGCTCTTTGTGCATGCAATGTGTGGTAAATTATTCACTATCAAATGCATGATACTTAACAAGGTATTTGTGTGGAACGTATGGGGAAGGTTGCAGGGGATGTTGTGAGAGGATGGACTGGGTCAAATGGGGGGGGGGGGGATTGTGGACAAATTCTTAAATTCTACATAGTTATTAGAAGTGAAAATGTGTAAATTACTAGCTGAGAATGTGATATTCATAGGAGAGGAACCATAAAATACTGAGTGAAAAAGCAAGTGGATCCATATAATTAGGAAGTACACTAGGGTCATATAACTTAAATCAAGTAATAATACCAGCTGATACAAGTCCAAGCCCGTTTTGTTTACATTGACGATGAAGAGATTAAGCAAATGGTGGACAGGGTTTCTATTTGCTTTTGATCTTATAAGACGAGTGTCCTGTGTGCTAACCACTTGAACTTATTTTGTCTTGGTAATGGGAAATAGAAAAGAAATATGCAGCATGAATTGGTATGTAAGGAATCAAAGTTCAACACTGAATGCTAGTTAGGTCAGCAACTTGTGCCTGGTATATTGGTGATGGTGTTTGATGGCTCTGAGATGACCTGGGGGTGGGATGAGGGGCCCGGGGAGAGAGAAAGAAGCTTGGTAATTGATAGTGTAGGATGATAGATCTTAGAAATTTGAATTTTCTATTTACTTCATTAGTGTAGACGGCCAGTGTCATTTTAGCATCTTTCATTAGGCATAAAGTCCAACAGTTAACGGTAGTCGGTATAGGCCCCAAATTATAGCACGCTATAAATGCTAGAAGTTTTCAATAAGTACTTTCCTGGAGGTCTTTACTCTCCAAATTGTTCTCAGACATATTTAAAGAACACACAAGATGACTGAATGTCCCAGTGAGGAAAATTTCCTTGAAGGTTGTAATAAATACAGTTTAAGAATTTTTTACCAAGGGTGACCATATCTTGGAATATCTAGCATATTTTGGGCCAATACAGCATACCTTTAAGAAAATTCAGAGTCTTCAATACTTTGACACAAAACTTGAACACGTATGTTATTCCCTGTGTAGACTGTAGTATGTACATATAATATTTGATGACAATATACTGCTGGCATGCAGTGTAGTTTGTATGTATGTTTGTATGTATTTTAGATCCTCCTGCAAGCAGGAACTCGCAAAGAAGCCTCATTGGCTTATCAAAGCCGCAAGCTGACCGAAGTCAGTCTCTTTACACTCATATTTAATGTCCATGATTATGAATTGTCAATTGTCAACAACTCTGTAACTGGACGACATACATTAATCTTGGAGTGACTCGAACCGGGGACCTTATGATTGGAATGCACCGGCGTCAGCCACTGAGCTAACACTCTGTAAAGGTTAGCATGATATAGACTAGAATAGAGAGAGATATGTGACTTTGTTCTTATTGGTCTGTGTTGGGTGCCATTCATTACCTACTGTATGTTTGTCAATACAGTTTAAGAATTTTTATACCAAGGGTGACCATATTGGAA
Organism: Apostichopus californicus; assembly: GCA_020650975.1. NCBI lineage: Eukaryota > Metazoa > Echinodermata > Holothuroidea > Aspidochirotida > Stichopodidae > Apostichopus > Apostichopus californicus. Next base: position 13,405 of record JAIPMN010002565.1, read on the forward strand.
TATCTAGCATATTTGGCGCCAATACAGCATACCTTTAAGAAAATTCAGAGTCTTCAATACTTTGACTCAAAATTTGAACACTTAAGTTATTCCCTGTAATATGTACATATTATCTAACTTTGATGGCAATATACTGCTGGCCTGCAGTGCAGGTTAGCATGATATAGACTAGAATAGAGAGATATGTGACTTTGTTCTTATAGGCCTGTATTGGGTGCCATATATTACTTTATACTCTGTTTGTCAATCAATGATAAATGGACAGTACATGGTCTGAATAGGTCTTTGTACAATCAAGCAATGACAGCCAGTGACTAATTTAGTGCTCACATTTGACGTAGAGCATTTTTGAGGTTTATGAATTATTTTGCTTCAATGAACCATAAAATACTGAAGAATGACATAGACCTATATCCACCAAAACTGCTATAAGATATTTCAGTGTTTTCTAACAATTTGCCAAAAGTTTTAGAGTGACAACATATTGCCATGTGATAGCAACCATGCCAAATGAATTATTCTCTGTACAGTGTAACGTGTGGCTATTATTGTGAGTGAAACTTGAGGTGGATGGACTCCCTGTACCGGCTGTTATTTAACATAACAATGGAATTTATATAGTTACACCCACATCTGGAGAACACTCATGTATCCCATGTCTTTCTTTTTAACCTTATTTTATTGTTAATATGTTTTGTATTCAGATTCCATTTCCTCTGCTATGGACTTTTCTGACATGCAACAGTACTAGTATATACATCAAACCTACAGTATATATATCTTAATAGGCTGATTTGTATGATGAAACTATGCACAGTTGTCAACCACATAGACCTGACCTTTACTGCTCCAGAACTCTACAGACATTGTGTAATTGGAGATAATCTGAACTTTGAACCCTTTACTAGCTCTTCTTGCATAAACCAGGCATAAAGTGGGAGTGTTGTTGCAGGTTGTCAACCAGCATGGTGCCATTGCTGAAAGTAGCATCAATGGAAGCTTGGCTCATCCAAAAAGTATGTCTACTGTATCTTTTGTTAAAATGGGATATTAAATTCCATCCACAGAGTCTACAGAGATATTCTCTGGGATTGTAATCAGTAGATGTCAAAAGTTAACTACCCAAGCCACTTCCTCCCACTTTGAGTAGTAATAAGATGCGAGGTGCTGTACAACAGCCAGCGAGGAAACATTTGTAATGCTAATACCACTATATTCTGCCCTCTTGTATGCTTCAAAGCACTCATACTGAAAGTATGAACAGCTCCAAGCCTAAATCTGCTCATAATGCTAATACCATGTTATACTGTCCTCACATATCATGCTTCAGAGCACTCATACTGATAGTATGGACAGTTCCTAATCTTTATCTAATTCTAATGCTAATTCCACTCTATACTGTCCTCACATATCATGCTTTAAAGCACTCATACTGACAGTATGGACAGTTCCAAACCTTTCTCTGATTCTAATGCTAATACCACTCTATACTTTCCTCACATGTCATGCTTCAAAGCACTCATATACTGACAGTATGAACAGCTCCAAACCTTTATCTAATAAATACAGGTTATTCGAACTGCTGCACATACTGTTAGTATGAGTGCTGTGAAGCAGGGGACATGACAGTACCATATATTCCTAAACTTGTCTCATCTCTACTGGTACTACAGTACACAACACAAGTACATCTATAATACATTTTGCATTGCGTCGGTTTAGTTTTCAATTTCCTGACCAAATTATTTGATGAAATTTCACACATGTATTCAAACATTTCCATATATAACAAAGAAACAGTGCATGAAAGGTGTGAGAAGCAACATGATAAATTAGGGGAGAGGGGGGGGGGGTTTGGCCAGCTAATTATATAGGTAACTGTAAGAGCATCCAAATGGCTTCAT
>JAIPMN010002565.1:15318-46974 GCA_020650975.1 Apostichopus californicus
ATGTTTCTGCAACATTATAAATAAGGGGGGGAGGGGGGTTTGGCCGGCTAATTATATAGGTAACTGTAAGAGCATCCAAATGGCTTCATCCACATATATGTCTTTAAATAAGACCAAGAGCACGGTGTTGAATACCGCACTTAGTGATAAATTTGTAATGTAAAATGTTGCACATCACATGGCTTATGGTTTTGCCACTTCTTCTTCTTCTTCTAGTAAAGAAATGTCAATTTAGCACCGAGTCAAAATCAATTTAGTGCCGAGGGTGGGTTGAGGTCTGTAATGTAACATGGCTCTTTGACATCATCTCTGAAGATGAACTTACTACATGGGTTGGGTCCAAGTTACAGTCTAATGCAAATTAGATGCATTAAAAGCTATATGGTTGCTATGGCTATATAAGTTTTGTAGGGAAAATACCTAAATAAGGACTCATATATCATTTAAGGTCCCATTCTGTGATAAAGTCAACAGAATTTCTTATCCGATTTTATATCTATCAACGTAAATGAATAACTAATTGTTGGATATTTAGCTGCAGGTGTTCACTTCATTATGACATATATCTTTTTTTGCCGGTAGGGAGAGATGAAAGTACTGTATTAAAGCAAAAATCTGTTAAATTTTGATTGATTCTAGATGGAAAGTGGATCATTTAGGAAAGCACTTTAGATACAAGGAGAGACTGCTGTCTACTGCACAATAGTTTGTAAATAATTGTGGTTCGCCTTCACAAATTATTGAGAGTAGTCTGCGAAGTGTATAAATGTATATATACGGATTTTCCAACTCACTACAATTTCAATATATATATATTTCGATAAATATATATTTCGAGATCCGGCTTTAGGAATCACAAATGATTTCTAGTTGAATATCATATCATGTTTGATCTCTAGAGTAAGGCAAAAAATTTCACCGAAATGGAACTAGCATTGTTCGATACAGGTAGCAAACGCCACAGTGGAATTAGGACCTTCCTTACAGGTTTCGAACTACTGAACGTACAATCAGCGTCCATAGCCCAGTGGTTAGGGTGTCCGCATATAACGCGGGAGGCCCGGGTTTTAGAACAGTACATTACATTTACAACATTACTGGCAGAGGTGGAGTAGGAAGATGGTGGGGGGGGGGTTGGTGTGAAGGGATGAAATAGTTGGAAAGTTCTTCACGAGAACAAAGTTATATTTTGCAACCAACGTAAAAGAAATGCTAATGTAACAAATGTCCAGGCTACACATTTTCCCCAATTACATATCAAACAGCCTTATAAAATACCATGTTTTTTCTTGTGCACTTGAATTTCTGTGAGTTTTTTCTGTTATTGGATTCCATTAAAACACTCTCTACACTGCTGACTTGGGTATGTCTACTTCAAGGTCTACTTCCAAGGTTGTAATATTGTAAATGAAGTTTTAATTAAAAAGGGACATGCTAGTCATGTTTTACTCCAGCATACAGATTAAATGAACCATACAAAACAGTCAACTTTGGTGCTGACTGATAGAAAAGTCATGTGTATATACTATAGGCATATCTATAGAAAATTAGTCCAAAATTGGTGATTTGGAATGATTAGTCAACTTGTTTTAAGTTTATATTTTGTTTAGATGGTTTGCATCGTTAAGTGATTTACTGTACTCTTACCTTACATGACTTCACTCTCTTGTAGCACTTTTTCCATCTACCTTTTACAATAGATACAGTAACAGATATATCTACACAAGATTAGTATAAACAGTGAGACATGTAAGCACCATGCCTCCTCCCCTTGACCCACTTCTGTGGGGGGGGGGGTTAATTAGCACCCACATCTCCATCATCCATATCTATACTTTTGATTACATCTATACAATTTATAATTTCTTTCAGAATCCAGTCTTCTCAAAGTGTAGCAAATTCCCTTAAATAAATACTCAAAATGTAATACCTTCCTTTAAATGGACAAGCACAATAGTCATAATTGGTAGAGAAATTCAGGAGCGGGCTGGAGCCATAAGAGTAATTGGACCTTCAGATGGCAATAGATTTAGTATTTAATGGCCTCTCTTGTATGGCAAGTTTATATCATTAGTTCAGTGTGAAAACATATATTACATGCTTGCATATAGGGCATCTTGTAATTGGAGCTATCAGTAACTCCAAGGAATGGAAGACATAATATGAAAACCTTCTTCTCCGGTATCGTATTCTCTTTTCTTGTTTATACAGTAAAACCATTTTATGTAAATAAGCTGAAGGAGACATGGATCAGGAATTGTAATCGTTTCCTTGTCAGACTAGGTCTTTCTTCTCCCTGGGCTTTTCCGTAGGCGGAAATTCATTTCACGGTCTGCCCATCAATTCATGGAATGCTGATGCTGTTGGTCTGGTACAAATAGGAGACTTCGTTATTACTCCCCCCCCCCCCTTCCCTCCCACTTCCCTTAAAGCAGTCAGTTGTATTTGCCAAAGAATGTTAGCTAAGGCATAAACAAATATGCACAAGCACAAATGTACCGATGAGTGAATCGAACCCAAAATTTCTTTGCGTTTTTTTCAAATTTCACATAGTATATTAGCTACGTCGCATATATCATCACAGAAGAAAACACTCAAAATTATCCCAAAGCATTGCAAAACTGTCATCAATATATGACATTATTATCATTATATGAAAATAGAAAAGAATTGGTCATCTGTAGAATGGAAGAGGTCAACTAGAATTTCCTCCTTGTATCTACTGCACTATATTTTATATTGCAAATAAAGGTATGGCAGGCAGTTAGGGTGATACTACCTAGAACATTGTAACATTCTCTATGACAGTATGTGTTTGTATGTTCAGCAGTAGCACTGCCCTGAAGGCTATGTACAGCCGCATGAAATGAACCCAGCAAGCATCACATACATAAAGTTAACATTTTTAGCAGGCTGCCATAATTCTCATATCTGGACCAGAATTTCAAAGTTTGCTGTTTGTTGTAATGGTGATACAGTGCTTGATAGTACAATAACCTTTTTTGTTACACTAGACCCCATCCATCTATTAAATGTTTAAGCTGTGAGTTATACTGTACCTTCACCTGGTTAAAGTGTGCCATATATATATAGTATTCATAGCAAATGAGCAGTAAACGCCTTTGCGCAAATTATTCTACCGAGTACCGAAGGTTTGTCATCTTTACCACAAATTGGCTGCCAAGGGCAAATATTATCATATTTCAAGCAAGTTTTATATTAACATGCTATACAGTACCTTGCTGTACAGAGACCTTGAATTTATAATATAATGAATATTTGGACAAGCCACCAGTAGAAGGGAACATAAATTTACAAAAATAACAGATAGATTTACACTTGTTGACATTATGAAACAAACATCCGCCTGCTTTAAAACAATCTTAATTTCATTCTTACGGGTTTTGTACGGCTCTAATTAAATTGACTGCGGTAACTGCCGGTAAGATTACAAGGATAATACCCCTGACATTTACCTGTGACAAACTCTACAGTATTAACTACTACATTGTGTTTGAAGTATTGTATGGAAAATTAATTGGTTGTGTTGTCACACACCTCTTTATACGAAGAAAATTCCAGAGTAGTCGTCTTGTATGTCTTTGAGGAATAAAAATTTGTTTGTTATATTAGGTTTCCCTTCCTGGCGTCATGCTGTAATTCAGGTGAATTTCTCTGAAAGAGATTCTTTGGTGACTAAACAAACGTGAAAGAGCGGTCAGGAGAGAACTGCGGTAGTATGAATAGAGTCTGTCTATTTTCAGTTTCAATGCCACTTCCCTATGTCGTGGCTAGAGTGATCTGGTATCCATTTAGCACTGCTCCCCCTCCTTCCCCCTCCCAGGTGACTGCTCACCCTCTCCCCTTCCAGGTGCCTGCTCCCCCTTTGCCCTCTCCCTCCCAGGTGACTGGGGACCACCTCTCAACCACCTGTTTTGGATATTATATTCACAGTTTTAGCCAATGCTTCAACATTTTGACTTGCTAATGTGGATTTCCAAATGGCAGTTTCCTGCATGACTGCACACATCAGTTACTGCATATAAATATAGGCTGATAATATGCAGTAATATGTAGTACAGCGCTTATGTTAGGTATGGAATGGAAATCATGCTGATATCCTTACTGACGATTATTAACCTGCTGGTCATGTGTTTATGCTCTGTTTAATGTCAACTGGGCGGAAAAACTCCAGTGCCTTTTCATTTCTACTGGCAAACAGCGAAATCTACTGGCATATAGCCAGTTAATAGCCAGTTAATAGCCCAAATGTTTGAGGCCTACATGTGCATATGCAACAGTGGATTTTATGATCAAGTACTTTATAATTTTTACTTTCTGCTCTCTCTTTTTCAAGAATGACAGAGTTACTAATCATTGTAATTTATCGCGTGCCGTGAACAATTCCACATTGCACAGTTTACGAGTATGGTATTACCCTAAATTCCCTTATATGATTAAACTCAGTGACGTACAGTAAGGTACACACATTGTGACATATACATCATTGAAGGAGAAATCTGTCGTAACTCGATATAGTACTTGAAACTGTCTAGTCTCTATATGTAAGGCAGATCGTAACAGCCAATAAAACATGTTGTCAACCACAGATTTGGAATTCTGCAAAGCCTGTTCTCTTAACTCTTGGAAAGAACAAGTTTTTCTTCAGGTTTTGATCACGTCATCAGATTATGATAATGTCAATTTCCACCTTCTCCCTTTCTCCGTTTCTTCTGACACGATGATTTATCTCAATGTGTTTCCTGCCTCATTTCCTCTCTCTTGTTGACTATCGGAGTCATCTTCATCTCTGAGCTCTCACTTCAATTCCCCGGTTGCATCTCAAACTCGATTGCAACATAATCGACTAACTCCGCCAGATTTCCCATAAATCTTACAAGTAAATGAATGAATCCTTCTTAATCCACCCACCTCTCTCTCTCCTCTCTTTTCACAGGTCGTTAAGACGATCGGTCTTCGGGAGATCTGGTTTTTCGGTCTACAGTACACAGATTCCAAGGGATACATCACATGGCTTAAACTTAACAAAAAGGTTTGCACTTTCCTTATTTTATATTCAAAAAGAGAGGGAGAAAATACCCACCTCTGGGACTTTTGTTCTTCGAGGTGTTGTTTTCAAAAGATGACGATGTGCTGAACTGCATCGATTTTGAGCAGTATTTGAAGTTGCACTTCGGTTAAGTGAAGGTGGTTACATTTGGTTCGGTTCTTGGAGACCTTGATTATTAATTACCGGACCAAATTAGAGAGGAAATTATGCCATTATGGTGATGCTTGTAGGCTTCAGGGAATAATAAAGTGTTCAAACTTTAGGTAGACAGTGGCGGAGCTAGGGGTATTGGTCAGGAGGGGCGAGAATGGTCTGTAGGGGCGCTTTCGACACTATATCTAAGCGGAGCGCCACCACTGGTTGGCGCGTAGCGTACAGGAATTTTTTGAGTAAAAATACTCCCTAGATCGCCGGAAATGACCCTTTCCAGGCCTGGCTAATTTGCAGATAAACGAAGAATAAATAGGTGTCATCGCCAAATTACACCAACAAATTGTGACAAATGTCAATAAGTAGATGAGAGCGCAATAAAAAAGTCAATAATCGCGAATAAGTAAAAAGTGGTAAAGAGCTGAAAAGGGCGCCAGCAGTTCATTTGAGTCCGTCAGGGGGGGCATCCGCCCCCCCCCTGACTGTATGGACGCTCCGCCACTGTAGGTAGAGTAGTAGTTTTGAAGGCTCTGTATTTCCTTCAGGTATAAAATAATATTGTTCCTATGTAGAGAAACTGCTGTACATCTTTGCAGTTGTATAACAAAAATACCATTTTATGTCTTTTGTGTGCAATGGTTGGGTATATTTGTTCTTTTCTGTGGATATTTTGAACCGAATTACCATTTTCAAATAATTTATTCTGGGTGGAATGATGTTTGATATTGCAAATCATTGCAGTTTAAGCAGATTTGTACTTTTTGCTCCAGTCGGTAGGGGTGTGGGGGAGAGGGGCTGGTGGGGGGAAATGAGCCTTGAGGAGGTGTGGTCTAGTAATTTGTGTGAAATATTCAATTCTTGGATGGTTAGGCAAGAAGCAACTTAAATAGATACTGGATTTATCCTGAACCAATTCAATGTTATTCTGACCATTAGCCTTGTTTCTTATATCCATAACTATCAACTAACATTATTCTCCATTACATACAATTAGATCTTTGTTGTCAATAGTAAAGAAAGCACTTAAAGAATGACAACAAAAAAGAAAAAAGAAAGAAGGCAGAAATCATGAATTGAAAGTTTAATCAGTAAGCAATGTCAAGAACAAGATCCATTGTAAATAATAATAATGTGTTTTCTGTTGCCCAGGAAACAGTTTGTGTATAAAATTTAACTTGATGACTCAGTTGTTAAGATTCCTATCAATAATTTCAGGTCATTCAGTGATCAGAAACCACCCTATATGCAAAGGTTGAGTGGATTTTTATCAGTATTTTGGTATTTCAAACATGCCATAGTACAAGTAATACAGACTGCTATGTGTGTAGTTGTACAGCATATTAGTACCTGTTCTGACTTGCAACCTGGACTTCTGTGTCTTTTGATAAAGTGGTTGGAATGCAACCTGATTAATCTCTTAAATGGTGACTAATTGTACTTTAAGCTTCCTAGTTTCAACCTTTTTAACTTTACTAAATAGTTGACCTTTTATTGCATAAGTGAGATCTCAGATTCAGTCTAATAAGAAAATACTATAGAAAGCATTTCCAAACTAATTCTGCCATTAAAATTTGAATATTATTGCATAATTATCGATAACTGCTTTTCTGGGGAATCTTCCTGAAGGACAGCTTAGAAATACAACAGTCCTCTGTGTGGATTGGCCTGAATAAGTATAGAATATGAAAATTCATGAATGTGTTGCCACGCACTTTAAAAAAAAACAGGGAATCCACATAATTAATACCACCAATATGCATGAGAATACATATGATTGTGGTATTTTGCAATTTCCTTGTATGGTCTTTTCTGCTTACATACAGCTACCCTCTAAACTTTGTCTGCAATTTCCACCCCCTCCCCCTCTCTCAATGCAGTAGCTGTTGTAGAATGCATAGGACAGAATACATTCTGCAGTGCACACACTTATTATGTAGAGCACTGGGGAAGACTTAGTGAGTTCTTTCTTTCTGGGGCATGACTATATTCATTAGAACTAATACTGCAGGCTGGTTATGTTGTATATGCTACTGTAGTTTAAAGGCTTGCTCTCTCACTCTCTTTATGTGTGTGTACAAGTGAGTGCCTCTCTAGTTTGGCTGAATGAAAACTTCACAACAGGGTAAAGCAATTCTTCACTGTCCAATGCATCTGCTCTCTTTGAAAGAGTGATTAAGAGCTAAGGTATTTTCTGGTTGGGCTAAAGAACCAGAAGCAGTGACCCATATCCCAAATAATATGCTCCATGGTAGTGTTTAGTTCCTTTTGTCATTTTTCCTTTTTTTCTTTTTTCCCCGTTTTTCTTTTTTCCCCATTGGCAAATAGGGAAGTCTTATTGAGGTTATGTGTAATAACCAATAAGTAGCTAAGGTAACCACCTACAAATTTCCTGATTACATTGTGCATAAAAGGTTAAAGCAAAATAGAGCATCTGAAATTACAAATGCAGTCAAATACCAAAATTTGCTACTATTTTGTTTTCTGACCTTTTGGTACATTTACAGTAGCACATCAAGTCATGAATTTTACAACAACAAAATAAGAAAACTTGAGTGCTGATGAAATTGCCTCAGTTTTAAAGGTGTCTTGGTTATTTGTTATTTGGAAACAGAATAGAAATGTCATAATATTATTTGATAAAGACTACCACGTTCAGATAGCTGCTGCATATTCATAAGAATCTTGACCTATGACACTGCACAACTGTATATGAATTGGCACTTAATACTTTGTAAACAGATCTGTTTCACCAAGCCCTTGACCAACTCCCTCCAGTTCCCCTTCCCACACAACAGACTCTATATTACTGCTAACATAGCTCATTTTGGGGTACAGGCTTTGGGACTGAAACTTGTACTGTAGACCTGTTGTAGATATCAGTATGTGTATGTGTGTACATCTCTCAATCATCATTCTATAAGGGCATTTATTGCAGGGTTGAACAAATTGGACTGGAATTTTTACACACCTCAAAATTGCACTAGAATTTGTAAAAAAGATACTTTGTTGACCTCCCTGAGTAAACAATACTTCACTATGGTACTGTGGTACTTTTCATAGATATGAAAAAGGGGAAAAATAAAAGAATTTACAAACAGGAAGAATGTTGAGTGCAAAGTTAGTTTCCTGGTGTGAATACTGAATAGTAATAAAGTGTGCAAAAGGAAGATCCAGTGTGGGTGTCCCGATTCAGGTCAAGGACTTTGCAGTTGCCTATTTATTTACAGTATGATGTAGAGAAACTGTAGGACTACCATAGTTGGATGCTGAGAGGGGCTGCAGCTTTACTGCAGCCAGGCTGGGTTGGACATACCTTACGTTTTCTATCGTTCAATATTGATTCAGCCTTGCTGCAGGGGGATCCTGCAGCTGCTGCAGCTTTACAACGTACACCATACTTACCTGTCCCCGCTAAGAACTGCACTCTTGTATTTGTCATACTTTCAAAGTTAGTTCAATAGCATCTTTATCAGTTATTATATACTGTATCTGTCATACAGCTTCAGTCGAGCTGTTAATTTAGTCCATTTGCGTTGCCTCAAAATTGTAGCACGCACAAATTTCAATTTTCTGATTAAGTGCGAAGAAAACCCAAACACCTTTTCCACATAATTAAACATCACATGTAGCAAAAATATTGTTAACTTTGCCAAGGTCTTTGTAGTGTACTTCCTATCATTTTGTTTGCTTTTTGATGTATTGTTGAAAGTAAAATACCAGAACAGTTAAAAAAAAGGTGTGTGCACAACCTGATAAAGCACTGTGAATGGGATTTATCCCTATCAATGAGTCCTGTTTAAACTTCCCATGTATGTTATTCACTGGTCTTTGTTGTTTTCCTATCTTGTTAAGCATATTATTTACAGTAAAATACCAAAAGAATTGCTTCTAGGAAAAAGTTTGAATGACCTGTTATCCACCATTGTGGTGTTTGTGGCTTGGTCCACCCCACCCATCCCCATATCCCATCATTGTTGTACTTTCTAAACTTTAGAAAATTTTGATAATCACTGCTACACAAAATTTGAACAGCTAAATAATTCCATCTCTTATCCTAATGTACTCGCAGCATGTTTTCAAGTACAACATGTATGCAATCAGTTAGTACTATGAAACCATTTACCCCTGTATACGTAGTACTACATTTTAAGCCAATGAGGAATATAAGCATTTCCCTGGTCAGATACCATTCTGTGCACTTCTGTACATAGCACTGGCATACTATGTAGTCAGCAACAGTGATTTTATGCATAGTGTAAATGGTAATGTAAAGATATCCCTAGATATAGGTACAGTTATATTTATCTGTCTACTCTTGGGTTTTTAATGTTTCAACAATGTGCTGGTATATGAAACTTGTTAATATTGTATTTTGAGGAATTTATGGGATAGCTACAATTTACCACAGTTATGTATGGAAATTGTACTAACAAAGATACTACTGTGGGGGAAACCTTATCCTAACAAAGATCTTCAGTGGTTTTTTATAGCCATATATTACCTTATGTATGTGTATGGTTGCTATGGAATCGGACGAGGTCAGGCGGGGCACAGTGTTTAAGAAAAAATGTTGGTTTGGGTAGGTACTAGATGGAATATGAAATTTGTCAAGGCAAGAAAAAAAGGAAAGTAGCATATTAGTACTCAAACATAAAAACTCTGGATATTCCAAAATGTTGATTTCTTCTGGATAGCAACTATACATATGTAGTGATTTCACATGCAGTAAATGTTGTGATGATATCTTATATTGTTAAATATCCATAAGTCTAATCTCTGGAATACCAAAAGCAGTTACTACATGACCTAGAACCATACAGTTTACTGAAAATTGGCCTCCTCCCCCCCCCCCCCCAAAAAAAAATAATACTCCATCTTTCTGATGTAACGTGTATATATTATGAATATTGTTTTTTTTTCCGCAACAGTTTCCATGAAAATTCATCGATTTTATGTATCGTGTCACGGTTCATGTTTTTGACTGCCTTAATATCTTTACATCATACTCAGTGAAATTATGTTACTGCCTTGTTTACTATTTTTTGTCAATACCAGCAAAGTGTCTAAATTGGATATGCAATATGTGTTGTTGATTCAAATATGTGTTGTTTAAATGGGATTGTTGTGTGAGTACAATTATGAGTACAAGGCTCTTAGTACAAGTATATGATTTGTATTTCCATTAGTTCCAAGAACTGCTAAGCTATTAAAAATGTCCCTCGGGTGATTACCAATTGCAGAAGGTAGTGTACAATAGGGGCACAGGTAACTATGCTAGAGTACCAGTACAGACTTGCGACAAGTCTCTTTCTATAACAACAGTCTTGTTTATTAGTACTTCTTTAGGTATTTTTTTAACCAGTCAATGATTTGTGGCAGTTACACCCAAATTAAGGTGTGTTGCCATCCAAACTCCTACCCAGTTTGTGAGCTTACTAACATCCATGATAGTGAAATCCTCAACCACTGTGTAAACTACACTTATGCTAGTACTATTCAGACTAAGCTATGCAGCACAGTTTTGTGGTCAATCTATGTGTGTGGTCACCAGGCAATGCCTGTTGAATTGAGAGGTTTCCAAGCACAACAACAAAATCTACAGCGTGAAAATTTTTCTTACCGTACAGTTTTAATCCAGAATCCAATGCCAGGCATGTTTGTACAAGGTTAAATATGCAAACCTTTAAACCGTTGCACCTTTAATTAGCCCATAAAATAAACACATCATTTTAATATCTGCAGTTGTGGTAAAAAGCAAATATTGAATTAAACTGACTTTTTCTTCAGGCCCGACTGATCTTTTTCCCTACTGTACGTACGATATTCTCTATAACTGAATCGGAGCCATTACGCAAATTTGCATTCGGAATGTTTTTTTTACAGTCATTCTTTAAATGCCAATAAATGCAATATTTTATTGCCCTTCCTCAATGAAACATGCCTTACCCCTTAGGTATTTGGCTTTCTCGTCCTGATATGAAGTGGATAAAAAAAAATGCAAAAGCTATGGAAATTATAAAGTTATGGAAATTGAAACTAGTTATCTGCATTGAGTATATACCTGAGCAGTTATATTGATAGTATTCAAGTTTAGATATTTAAGTAGATTATGGAAGGAGACTCAGCCCTATGTCAATAACGTCATCAATCTCTACATACCAGAGAGGCTGACGATGTTGAAACAAAGTTTGGTACAATCAGCAAAATTGCGTTCCTTCGTGTGTGTATACAGTACAAGAAGAAAAAAGGGTTTGAGAGGTATAAAAAACGACTAAAAAGATTAGAGTTGTTAAACACTGATCGTTAGCGTTAAATAAACGTGTTTTAATCACATCTCATTACAGGTAATGGTACAAGATGTTACCAAAGGTTCACCATTGCAGTTTAAGTTCAGAGCCAAGTTTTTCCCTGAGGATGTAACAGAGGAACTCATTCAAGAAGTAACACAGGTAAAGTATACCCCTATCCCTTCCCCCCCCCCCTCCTCCCATCTTCCCCCTCAGAAAAATGACAAATCAACATCCAATAGCTATTGCAACTTGGTAAATGTTATTAATTGCTGTGACTTTGTAAAAGAACGTAAGTGAATCTGTTGACGAGGGGAATCTCTTTTTGTTAACCAAACAGTTACTTCCAACATGTGTAAAATTTGACATATCTGGGTGACCAAGAATACCAACATTGCATTGGAAGTCATTTTCTCTGATTGATTGATTGATTGGCTGATCAAATTCAATTCTAAGGTTCACTAAAATTTAAAAAATGTTATGACATCACCCTTCAGCGATCAAGAATTTTAATATTAGATTTCTCTTTCTCCTCATCGTCTGTGCAAATTAAAGCGATGAGTTGTGATATAATGATCGTTAACTAGTAAGAAAGAATGCAAAACATTATCCTTAATTTATCCATTGTTGTTTTGTTTGTTTCTTTCATTCAGAGACTGTTTTTCCTTCAAGTTAAAGAAGCCATTTTGACGGACGACGTCTATTGTCCTCCTGAAACATCGGTCTTGCTCGCCTCTTACGCCGTCCAGGCAAAACACGGAGATCACACCAAGGAATCTAGCTCCCCAGAATTTCTGACCAACCACAAGCTGCTTCCAGAAAGGTACATGAGCAGTTTTCTTCTTTTGTGTAACGAAGATTTGTACCTCCCATGAATGTATCTCTCGCTGCCAAAAGTACACAAGCCGAGATAACATCGCCAGCTTGTTGCGCTAATGTCCCCTCACCCCGGCCTCCCCTCACCCCAAAGGTCATCAAAACAGATGTCCTCATGGGATGCACGTTGTAGCTCAATTAAAGCAAGCTTTACTCAAGCTTGTCAAACTGAACGTCTAGAAGCAGCAGTGGCCAAGCTTGCTGTAACGTAGATAAACTTCCAGATCTTTGAGAGCTGCAAGACTTGAGCAAAAGTCATCAATTTACCTAATTATATTTACTGTTATAATGCAAAGAGGAGCTCTGCCAAGATATTTCTGTTAGCCCCACATTAAATTTTCAAAAAAATGGACCATGGTTGGGACACCATCCCTGGTATAGAGTTTCTTAGAATTATACTCACCTGCAGTTTAATCAGTCAACCTTGTAAACACTGAAAGTCATGCTTTTGTGGGTGGGAGGGAAGGTGGTGGAGGAGGGGGGGGGAATGGGGGGGGTTGGAAGTGGGTGTTCAAACTTTGCTGATTGCATAGATCTTTGGTAACCCCAACTTGCCTGTTCAAGTTTACTTGTTCATCAACATTTTAAATGTTGAAGAACCCTGCTAGTGTTTGAGTTGCATTGATTGGGACTGGTTGTGACTTTGGACCATCCAGTGTAGAAGGTTCTGGTGGCTCCTGACTCCCACCGGGACCAAATGAATCACTGGATACCCGGGTCATCTCGAAAGTTAGGTTGAGAAGCTCAATTGGTAAATAGAAAAGAGTTTGTTGCCCTTTGAGGTCACTCATGCCAAAATGTCGTTGCTTGATAAAGCTATTTACAAGGATTGGTCTCTAGTCAGTTTCCTGGTTTCATAATCATATGACTACTCGCTCATTCCTCAGCCTAAACCTAAGTTGTTTACTTTGAAGGTTTGGTTTCATTTTCTCTATCTCTCTCTCTCTCTCTCTCTCTACAGGGTGATCGACCAACACAACCTTACTCGGGAACAATGGGTGGAGCGAATCGTGAATTGGTATGCAGAACACAAGGGCATGTTAAAGTAAGTATGCCAACCAAACAAAAGAAAGGCACAAGTCTTCAAAGAAACAAAAATTGTCCTGGTGTTCCCTAACTCTTCCCATTAACAAATTAAACTAAATCTGGTTTGAGAAATTAATCGATTGAGTTTGTTTAGAGTTGGTTCATGGGGTTTTCCAACAACTTTGCTCGCTACAGCTGCACTACTGTGGCACTTAAAATTTAAAAATATCAAAAATTATAAAAGTATACGAAAGAAAATTAAGGTGACGACACAAAGTGGATAAGGAAGGAGAAGGGAAAGGTTAGATCCAGACACAAGCAAACATAAAAATGAACATATAAATAAATAGGAAACAATTGATTTTCTACTTTCATTTTCAGGGAAGATGCCATGTTGGAGTATCTGAAAATCGCTCAAGATTTGGAAATGTACGGTGTTAATTACTTTGACATCAAAAACAAGAAAGGAACTCAACTATACCTCGGTGTCGACGCACTCGGACTCAACGTCTACGAACATCAGGATAAGTAAGTCAAAGGAAACGATATGTAAAGCATATGCAAATTTATACAAAAATAGAATTGATCTCTTACACCCCAATTGCAACCACCATATGCAAGAAAGTAACTCAGCTTAACCCTGTGTCCAAGCCCTCGGACTCAGCGTCTAAGAACATCAGGATAAGTAAGTCAAAGGGTACATTAAGCGTAAAAGGATATGTTAAGCATATTAAAATACAAATATAGGATTGATCTCGTACACCCCATTGCAACCACCAATGCAAGAAAGGAACTCAGCTTTACCCCCATGTCCAAGCCCTCGGTTCAGCATCTAAGAACATCAGGGATAAGTAAGTCAAAGGGTACATTAAGCGTAAAAGGATATGTTAAGCATATTCAAATACAAATATAGAATTGATCTCGTACACCCCATTGCAACCACCAATGCAAGAAAGGAACTCAGCTTTACCCCGGTTTCCATGCCCTCGGAATCAGCATCTAAGAATATCAGAGATAAGTAAGTCAAAGATACACTAAGCGTAAAAGGATATGTAAAGCATATTCAAATACAAATATAGAATTGATCTCGTACACCCCATTGCAACCACCAATGCTAGAAAGGAACTCAGCTTTATCCCCGTGTCCAAGCCTTTGGACTCAGCGTCTAAGAACGTCAGGATTTATAAGTAAGTCAAAGGGTACATTAAGCATAAAAGGATGTGTAAAGCATATTCAAATACAAAAAAATTGATCTCTTAAACGTCCATTGGAACCCCTATATGACCGTTATCTATGTACATTACACCCCTCACCTACTACTTCCGGTTGTTTAGCTGCAGTTTAGGCACCATACCGTAAGCCTTTCTTTGAACAGGAAATGATCTCAACGATTTACGGTTATTTTTGTCACAGATTGACACCCAAGATTGGATTCCCGTGGAGTGAAATCCGTAACATCTCTTTCAACGATAAGAAGTTTACCATCAAGCCAATAGACAAGAAAGCGCCAGTAAGTGATATTATGATCTCGAAAGTTGGTAAGATATAAAAAAATAAAGAAAAGCTTGTTGAGTACCAGACTTATACAATGAGTACCACAGCATGAGTACCAGTACCAGTAGAATTCCCCCTTGATAAGAGAACGTGCATACAAGACTCTGAGCGAGTTGAAGACTACATAATGGCACAATTACAGGGTACTAGATTTCCAAAATGCCCCCAAATTTTTCCAAACAGACGGAGTAATATTTACATTGACATTTCACTGTAGCCAGAGTTCCTTCTAAGTTGTGGCATCAAAACAACATTACCTACTGTAGCAACTAATTCAAGATCAGTTAGTACCAGACTAGTAACACGAATACAACAGCATGAGTACGAGCACGAATAGAATTCCCCCTTGTCGATTTGAGCGTTTAAAGCAGGCTGCTAGGTGTGGTTATGAGTATGTAAGTCTACACTTAGTAACTGTACTAGATCTCCATAATGCCCTGAGTTTAAAATAAGTTTGAAGTAACTATACTAGAATATGACTATGGGTATGCTGCAAATCTAGTGAGGGGGCAGGGGAGGGGTGAGGGTGCTGGGTTGAGGGGGAAAACATTGGCGATAGAATTGACATGCAGAATATGATTTTAAATATTCCCAGAGGAAACCATTTTTGTATGACACAATAGAATGTAAAAGTAGGAGCCATTCTGTGGATAACAGAAACTTTTACGTCTGTTACACTGAGATAAGAAATTCATATGTCTCACTAGATAAGGAAATTCCCTTTTACCTACTTTTACTTTCTTGCTGTTCTTCAGGACTTCATTTTCTTTGCGCCTCGGTTAAGGGTCAACAAGCGTATCTTGGCGCTCTGCATGGGCAACCATGAGTTGTACATGCGCCGTAGGAAACCCGACACCATTGAGGTCCAACAGATGAAGGCTCAGGCCCGGGAGGACAAACAGGCCAAGATGATGGAAAGGTATGTTGGTGGTGAAGCCAGGGGTGTGGGCTTTGTCGTAAGAGTCTGGTTGATTTAAGAAGGGTTTATGTTACTAACCAGTTAGGAGTCCTCATAAGATCTCTCTGCCAGATAATTTGATGGTTTCGGTAAGATTTCTGCCAGAGTGTTCAAAGTAGGTCGGGATGGGTGTTCCCTTATCATTAAGTTTCGGTTCCTGGCTTCCGAGACATTGAAACTTGGAACGATTCTTCAAATTGTTAACAGATGCATCTTTGATGAACTTAAAAGCAAAACATAAAAACAGTCTTTCAGTGAAATGTAAACGCTTTCACTAACACTTCAGAACTGACCCAGGAAAGTTTTTGTTAAGGTATAGCTGAAGTAATATCAAATCTCACGGAATTCATTTGAAAAATTTTCTCTAGGCAACAAGTTAATCGTGAAAAGGCCAAGAGGGAGGAAGCTGAGAGACAGGCAGAAGAACTGAGAGAGAAACTTGCCAAGAAAGAGGCACAAGAAGTGGCTACACGAGAAGGTAATCAATAATTGATGCATAATTTCATTTATTATCAACTTAATTGTTTATTTGTTTTCTACATAACTTTACAAGAGAAAAACAAGAATAAAACCATACAAATGAAATGACGAGCTGTGAAAAGAAGTGCATTAACAAACCCTGGTGGGCTTAACAAAGTAACACACTCCCTTGAAACATCAAGATAACAAAAAAATTAATAATAAAAACAGGGGGGAGAGGAGGGGGGGATTTTACCACCTGTGACATTTATTTAGTGTGAATGTGGCCGGAGAGCAAGGTAAAGTGTACAGCATAAATTGAGGAGTGGAGGTGTACACAGTCTAGAATTGACTTTGGGCAAGACTCCAGGGTGTCCGGATGCACCACTCGTTGAATATTACCCAGAGGTTTCCATTTTACCTCCGTCTCCTTCATGGGAACATCCATTCAAATTGTAATTATGGTAATCCGACACCCTACCCCCCCCCCCCCCACCACTCTCCGCCACCCCTTCTGAGATTCATGACAAGGATTTCACTTCCACGTCTATCTTGACGACCCAACTTAAGACATAAATACTAATAAAAATATGTTAACATTTTCAGCGATTGAGAAGAAAAACGAAGAAACGAAAGAACTGGAAGAGAAGGCCCGCCAAGCAGAGCTGGAGAGGCAAGAGACGGAGCGTCAGAAGAGAGAGGCAGAGGAGACGGCCATCCAGTACCGACAGCAGATAGAGTCAACGGAAGCTAAGAACGCTGAGATGCAGAGGCAGGCAGAGGAGGCCGACGCCCTGGCCAGGAAGTTCGCCGAAGAGGCCGAGGAGAAGGAGAGGCAGAGTTTGATCATCTCACAGGAGGTGAGTTTCTGCATCCTACTCTGTGTAACATTAAATCATAAGGGTGATGGGGGGAGGAATGCTGATGATGATGTTAAATTAAAAATTAAGAAAACACCAGAGTAGAGTCTCAGAGATTGTTAGAAGGGGTTCACTTATAGGGAATCCTAAGGGTGATGGGGGGAGGAACGCTGATGATGATGTTAAAATAAAAATTAAAACAAATACCAGAGTAGAGTCTCAGGGATTGTTAGAAGGGGGTTCACTTATAGGGTAGAGTTGATGGGATTTGAAATGGGCCCTCTTTCAGGATTGTAGTCAGAACCATCAGCAGTGATTGTATTTGCATTATAACATCACCAGTCGAGCCAGATTACCATTGGTCTGGATGGACCCCGGGCCCCCCTCCCCCATCCCCCTTTATCTAGGGGGCGATCAAAGTCAGAAGGTCCGGGGGGGAAAAACGGAACAAAGGAGTGAAACAGCAAAATGACCTATGGCAACAAAGTTTAAAATATCTACATAAATTTTCTTTTTGTGGCCTCTTCATATTGCCTCTTGAATTATAATATATCATAGTGAAGCGTGCATCAGTAGAAAGCTATAAATATGTAAAAACAATGCCCCCCCCTCCTCACCCACTCGACTGGGAATATGCTGCAAACACGCATATTTACATTTCACCCGGATTCATTATCTGCCTTGGTCGCCCTACCACAAGGTGGGGGCCCCATGTTTCATGTCTGACTCGGCCTCCCCGCCACCCTCCCTCCCTCCAGAAAATTACATCTGGCCCTGATTTCATCTACATTAAAAAACAAGTGACCAAATTCTGTTGTTCATTCATTGCATTAATGACAACGATAAATGTTAATACCTCAAGTTAAAAAACAAACAATTCTTCACAGCCTAGTTTCATGTAACAATTCACTTAATTGATGGAGTAGAGAGCGAGTGTTTCGGGTATGGACATGATTAGTGTTACATGTTGTTGGTCATGGAATCAAGCAGGGCGTTTTCCTTGGGAATGGTAAACCCGGAAGGAAGAGATAGTGTGGGGTGACCCGTAGCAGAGGTCACTGGGGGGGGGCGCGGTGCAAGATTATACCAGTGGCAGTTTGGTAGATTGGGAAGGTGCGTTAGTTTAGTGGGAGACAGGTAAGTAAAGCAAAGTGGTTTGGACACGCTGTGCGGTGTGAAGGTCTAACTTAGGCTGTACTGTATGGCTTACCGTACCGCTGTAAACGCAAACCAGGCCGTCCGCATATGCGTTGGATTGACAACTTAACCAATTGGTCCCGTCGTTCTGCTAACCAGCTGATTGAAGATGGCAGACGTCGGATTAATATTAATAAGTACTGTGAACCTCATAATGTGTATAATCTTCGAGGAGGTCAACGGGCCAATTTGGCTTATGACTATTGATTATTAGGTAAGTATCGTTGTTTGTAAATACCCCAAACCAGTAACATTTGGGGTATCAACCAACTATTATTACTCTCTCTCTCTCTCTCTGTTTGCTTGCTCTCTGCTTTTAGCTTGAGGAGGCTCACCTGTCTCTACAAGCCCAAAAGGAGAAAGAAGAGGAGCTGCAGCAGGCGGTGATAGCGGCCCAGGCCAAAGCAGAAGCATCCCAGGTCAGGGAGGCCACCGTACAAGAACAGGAGGACTCTGAAGTAGCTCACACCATGGAACTCTCATCCGAACAGCTAGAGGGCGACAGAGATGAGGAGACCAGAGAAACCACAGTGGACAAGAACGCTCAGATGCAAGAAATGTTGGTGGTGAGTAGTAGTAAGCTTGGTATAAGGCTTGTGAAAGGGTAAGAGTGTGATTAGTGAAGAGGTGTGGGGGGGGGGGAGGGGAATATATTTGCATGTTTTCTATCTCCTAAGCAAATAGATTGATTTCGCCCATTTCAACGTACACTCACTTTGTTATTTGTCAGCGTGATCGTGAGTCAGTCTGCAGACGTTGTCGATACAAGAATGTTTTTTCTACGGTGCTAACTTGTCGATGTATCTTCTCTTTTAAATGTTTGAGTGTTTTTGTTTCTCCGTCAGAACCTGAGGGCCGACCTCGGCAACACCAGGACAACCGAGACGGCCTACGATCTCCTCCACATGCAAAACGTGAAACAGGGGAGGGATAAGTACAAGACGCTACGACAGATCAGGAAGGGGCATGTGCACAGCAGAGTGGAAGTCTTTGAGAATATGTAAATTTCCAGTCCTATATAATGGAGGTGAGTAGTGAAACTACAGATTGATGTGGTTAATGTCAGGTATTGACCCTTGTGCGGTTGGATTCGATTTCAATGCTTAGCTTTCAAGACTGACATCTAAATATTTGACTTACTGGGACAAACATCTAACACACAGACCCCCCCTCCCCCCCTCCCAAGATCAGTTGCTCCACAGATGCAAGCAAGATTCAGTAGGGAGAACATAAAACTTTTACGACCTCAAATGACATTTCTCTTTACATTTTTTGGCTGTAAGAAGACGTTTATTTTAAAAATGCCGTATCAAAAATATCGAAGCTCAGAAAAAATTAAATGAAAATGAAATGAAAAAGTTTACAATCACCTTGGAAATAAGCTTAAAAAAAAGCGGTGGAAAAGTTAAAAGATGTCACTTCCTTCATATGTCACTGTGATGTCACAGGTTGCCAAACGAAACGCAAACCCATGATATGAGTTGTCAACCGTGATATCTCCCAAATTCGAAAATGTTCGTAGTTATCCCTATCTCTCTGTCTCTCATGTAAGCTAAATATGTTTTATTTTGTCCTTTAATGGTAGAAAGTGCTCGAAAAAAAGGAGAGAAGTGGAAATGCATGCATGTTTTCAAGTAATAATTGAACCGTAGAGTTTCAAGCAACTATTCTTGAAACTTATCTTCTTTTCTGTTTCTTTTCTTGGCAGATTATCGTGACGGTATATAGCTCCGAATTTACAGTACCTTAGTCTTTGTAAGACGTTGGTCCATTATCTTACTAAAATCTTTAAATAGTCCTCGGGAGATTGTTGCCCAGCCTTGCTAACTTAGTTGTCAGCATAGTATTTAGGTATTTGACAAACCAAAAAATATAAAAAAATTCACCACAAAACTATATAAAAAAAATGGGCGTGGGGGGGGAAACCCCCCAACCCACCCAAAAAAAATTTACAAAATGCAAAATGGTAAAAGTATGTTAGCGAGCAGCACCATTAATTTCTATCAGCAACTTTTGTTTTTAGATTAAAATTGCTAAGTGCCTTTTGCATTGGTTTCTATAACATTTTGTTCTTTCTTTAACATCATTTTTAAAAGGAATACCCGATGAAAAAAAAAAAAAGAACCAACAAAACGATGATCTCTCTTTCCTAATTTCATCTTCACCTTTGGCCGTGAGTTTGTTTATATTTGAATTAAGGTGGGGGGGGGGGGGAACGACACAATTTGGTATGAACAACAGAACTCTATATTCTTTATAAATGGAAATAAAATGTGTAAAAATTAATGATATGGGATTTTCTTCTCTCAAAAGTAAAAGCAACAAACCCTTCTTCCTTGGCTTAGAATAATATTATTATTATTATGACACAGGTCATCTTGGTAAAGACACAACTTACCTTTAGCCATTATTTGTAACATATTATACTAATTTTTTTTTTAAGTTTCAATTTTAAAGGGATACTTGAACGGGGTGAAAAGGTTAACATAAAAACAAAAGCAGTGATGTAAAGAACAGTTTTGACATGTAGCCGTGGTATTTAAAGAAAAAGAAGAAATGGAATTGTTATAATTGTAATATGCAGATTGTATTCCATACTAATTGTACTCGACACATTGCATTCCCAAACACAGTGTCATCTTAATATCTGACATCATGTCTCGTTTTGTTTTTTTCTCATTTTTTTGTTTTTATTTTGTTTTTTCTCGTTGTTTATCTGCCTCTTTCTGTCACCTTTTCTCATTTTACTCAAAAGTTTTGTTTTTGTTTCAAATCAAAAGAAAGTACTACGTGAGAATAATACGCCTTTGTCGTCATATTTCCAATACCTTATTTATATCGATCTGCAAAAAGTAAAGAAAAATGATTGGTAAAAATTTCACGATCCGAACGATCACAATTGATGTCATCTGATGTAAGAGAGAAAGAAAAATAGCGAAGCTGGACTCGCAGATGCATCGCAGATTGTTCGATTGATTCAAACGATTTCATTGACCCCATGTGATCGTCACAAGCTTGTACAATGTTGAGGATCTGATCCTGAGACACATTGGCCAATAGATAACCCGAATTTTACTGGCTAAAATAACTAAACACAAAGCAAAAAAAGCATTTTTGTGTTATGAGATTTTGGAGTTTTTGTTTGGTTAAAATATTTCAAAGTTTGGTGTCAAAATCTGATGAAAAGAAATATAGAAATATACTTTTAGAGATGACAATAAATACGGTAGATTTTTTAGATTTCAAATTAGACTAAGAAACTTACTGTTTAATCACTGCAATAGAACAAAAGGTATGGAGAAAATCTATTCCACCATGTTGTTCTCTTCCTGACGTGGTGTTTTGTCGGGCTACAAGTGATATGTCATCGCTGGTAATATCTGGCTATAGTCACCGTAGATAACAAACTGTTTATCTAATAATCAGTTCACATTTGGGAATACAAAGAGGTGAATTAAGGTGACTCGTCGTTTTGCTGGTAAAGTAAGTGAATAAACTTGAAGATGTCTGGCCCAGAGCTTTGCTGGTACATTAGAGGATTCCGTTTTATAACCATTTCCAAATTCAGGCATGAGCTTTTTCCGCGAATTTATATCCGTGATTGCTTTTCTACCTCGGGGACAAAAACTATTATCCTAACACACTGTAGCATGCGTAAACTGGAGCCTATACCGCAATTTTTGCAAAGTTTCGTAATTTTTTTTTAACCCCATGCTAATCCCTGAAATTCAATGTCGGTCCTCCAAAAACAAATTGTTCCGAACAAAGTTTGTGTTTAACTGCACCTGCCATGATATTCCTTCAGACATTTGATCAAGTTTATAAAGTGTTTTTGTTATATTTCTGCTTAAAGTAAGACCTGATTGATTTCACATTTTGATTTGAAATTTTGTACGTAAGACATGATTGAATGAAGCAGACTTTGTAACCAGACTTTATACATATGACTACATAAACAGACTCACATGATTGGCCGTTACTAGTACTCATTGTACTTGGTGTATATTATTACCTAACCCATTTGAGTTGTGGAATAAATGCATATATGTGCAAAAATGGCCTTCTACTCATCATCTCAAGTTGTGATATTTAACTCTTGATTTATTCTCAAGTCACAGGAAATGACAGTAGCCTCCCCCCACCCCCCTTCCCCCTTTTTTTTCCAATGCAATATTAGCGACACAACTTTTTAACGGGGTAGTTACGGTTCAGTTCACCTTTGTCATTTCTTTAAAAACTTAGCAGTGGTTTTTTTTCAATATTCAAAATCCTGTGTTTTGTTGTTAAGATTTCTGGAAATCTTCAGATGGTCTGTGCTGTTTGGGAAGTTTTTCAGTTTTCTTGAAGGACAGACCTGGAGAGGTATAGTCTGGTTTGGAATACCAGAGTCTGATTGGTGGAATAAACTCTGAAAATATTTTGAAGTCCCTAAAAGTACTTCTATGTTCTCGTATTGTTAGTACTGTTTTTTATGCAATGCCATGTCCCAGTTACTGTAGCAAGGTTGTCTTGGCAACAGTATGTATGGTGTTTGGTTATAAAGATAACTTGAGGGAGATTGGATCTCTCGTAAACGGTTGTCCTGGTATCATTGATAAAAGGGGGAGAAAAATAAGGATTTATTTCTGGTTTGTATTGCTGTAGATGAGAAAGGTAGTAAACTGATGAATGGTGGTAGCCGATGAAAATATCGATAACTGGTCTGAAAATATTTGGCTCAATCGAATGAAAGGATCAGTTTTTGAGATGTAAGAAAACTTTGCTTGACAACTCAAGAAAGTCTTGTCTATGGACAAAAAGTAGTCGCTTCAGATAGCTTCATCTAGGAATTGCATATGATTAATTATCTACAGTATCTTAATATTACAAAGCTCAATCTAGTTTCTTTTCTGCTGTCTTGTTCATCAAATCTAACAACGATTAGATTTGCCAAAGTTTTATGCCCTCATGTCCCATATGGAGAACCTTAATCCAAACATAATAAAAAATCATTAAAATATATATTTATATTTTTGTGAATCACTTAATGGTGTGGATTCATCCCACATTATATGGCAGATGTTTTAATACCCAAGAAAAAGCAAACTCCCGAGCATGTGAAAGTATAAAGCCTGAATGTTTTATTTATGAAATGTTGAAAGCAACTTTGTTAGCGGGTATTCAACTTTGGCAGATACCTCCCCAACCCTCTTCCCCCAACCCCACCCCTCCTGTGCACCCCTGCTCTCTTTTCTTTTCTCTTAAGAAAGAAAGAGATAAGTGGGACAGCTCATTAATTGGTTTTCTTTATACAAATGAACTGCTAACAATGAGAAATATTGTTTCTGTCAGTAAAACATGTTAATATGCAAATACTTCGTTAGTGTAGTCGTCATAGTCGTCTAAATGAATGTCGGATGAAAAAATGAAAAAAAAAATATTACTTTGTTACAAAAATTTTGAATTTTTACTTACATTTTCTGCAGTATCGTACAGAGTGTACAATGTCCTTTCTTAATTTTTTTTTCTTTTGATTAATTTTCACCCTATCATAGTCTGTGTATGTTTAAACATACGGAGTGAAAAACAAAGCAGATTCTGTTCTTATGCTGATGGATAGCTTCTGATACGTTGAGGTCAAAGTTTTCTATGAATATTCATAAGGATGGAGACTCCACCCACCCAATTTATCCGCATCCTTCTCTTGCAAATATGCTTTCGGAAATGCTCTTGTTTGTAAAGGAATGCTTTCTTTTGTTAATGGAAGCGCATTTTCTTTCAGACTTACCCCTTACAGTTATACCTATCTGTGTTGATAAGGTGACGTCATCAGTCAATTGGGACAGTTTCCTCATGCTAGTGAGTAACCACTCTATATTGTGAAGCGTGACCTAAAAGTACCATATTGAACAAAGAATTGTCCCAACAGGGTGACCGCACAGCTTATAAGCCATCTCATCCTCCTTACACTTGATGAAAATACAGTATGATATCAAAGGTATTTCTGATCTGGAAGTGTCTTCTCTTGAGTCTTTTCACTCTTTTGTCTACCAGGTGAAGTGAACCAATCTGTCATCTTGAACGTACCTTTGTCCTGCCGTAATAAATGGCTTAATTGACTTGAATAAACACTACGTTATTCATATTTCAAAGCAGAACTGGAAGTTTTCAACTGGCAATATGGCCTGGACTATCATTACAAATTTGGCTACCGTGACCGTTTTGAGATTTTGAGCCAGAAATGGTGAAAGTTTAGCATAGTACTCCACAACCCAAATGTGTGACTACCAGTTCGTAAGATCTGGCTGCATGATACCTAGATAAGTTTCTTTTGCAGTAATATTCAAGCAATATAAGATCGTTAATGAGGTAGAATCTTTGAATCTGGTTTGTAACATGCACACGTTGCAGCCTTGTTGGAGACAAAGATTGTGATGGGAAAGATAGGAATGACGATACAATTAAACAATTACTGCAAACAGTGGCGTAGGAAGGTACTTTTGAGTGGGGGGGCTGAAGACTGATGGCCGGCTTGGGGGAGGGGGTGTCCCCTCCCCTTTGGAATTTTTTTGCATTTTCAGGTGGCCTCAGATGCAATTTGGTGCAATATAGCACACTTCAACACCCACTCCATTTTGTAAATAATTTTGCATTTTCACCTGGACTTAGATGCAATTTGGTGCTCCAAATGAGATTTTTTTTCTCATTTGGAAATGAAAAAGGGGTTTTCTGACTTGCGAAGCGGGGGGGGGGGCGGAATGATACTTCCGCCCCTCCATATTTTTCACTGGGGGGCTGGCGCCCAGCCCCCCCGGTTCCTACGCCCTTGACTGCAAATGTCCTAAAGTATAGGAACATTTTACTGGAGATTACAAAACCACGACAGGAAATTAGTTTAGCGCATCCTAAACAATAAACAGTAAGTCTCACCCGATATGCACGTAGTTTTACCAGCCGTTCGGGATGATGTGAAATCAGATAAATATCAAGCTTCTTTTGGTCCATTTTGTGTAGTAAATGTTATTATGTTCAGTTCATGGTAATCATGTTGCACCGGGTCGTAAAATCACCATTGCCACGTGGTAACATTGATGACGTAACAGGATAAGGGCTGAAAAATGTGTAAATATCTAAGGAAAATGACCAGGAAAGAATCCATGAACGAAAGCGAAACATTCAGTTATCTAATTAAACCACGATGCTAGAACCATATCTCTAACATTGTACCTCCGCGACCCCATCGGAGCGGGGCATAAGTCTTAAGGGGTATAAATTCTCGTCCTCGTCGGAGCCCCTCGGTGCAAATATGGGGCGAATGGTCTTCATTTCAGACGTCGTCGACCTATCCAATCGAAACTATTGACTTTTAGTTATTTGTACCTCTAATCTCTAGATTTATTGATTGAAAATCCCATTTAATTACAAAAAAACTGCAGGTCTACTCGACTGCAATTAGTGATATGCTAATTACACACGTATGCCACTCTGTTGCATATTCATAAGTATAGTTAGTGCAAGTACATTTGGCGTCAGAGATTTCGATATTCAAATAAGATTTTTGAAATGAAATTTTCCATCTTTAAGTTTGGGTAGATGGAAGGGAGGATGAAAGACAACCAATCCTGAGATTTATGTCTGTATCGTCATTGATCACAGTATTATCAATCAATAATTAACATGCACAAAACTTCATATGTTATCTGAAATATAATTATGTCAGAGATTCCGACATCGAACTAAATTTTCAATTGAAAATAAGATTGAAACTTTCAATCGAAAATAAGATTGATATTTTCAATCGAAAATAAGATTGAAATTTTCAATCGAAAATATTGTTATTCAGAGAATTATGTCGGGTATCTCAATGGCATTCATTCAACTTTGGATTGGATCCATAATGGCGGGAGATGGGGGGCGGGAACAATGTTCCTTACCCCGAGATTTATGGTTGTATTTGCTATGAAGTTATTACAAACAATAATACAATAAGTACCAGATAGACTCCGTAAACGTTAACATGTGCTGTGTCGTGTTTAACGTCTAAAATTGTACAAAAAGAAAAGTGTGAGCAGTGAGTATATAGTTTTATATACATTGCACCATTAGTAACATTGCATCTCTTTAAAGCTTGCTAGAAGACGGTTTTAATATGAAAACGTAGAAATAGACAACAGAAAAACATATTATTAAAGAAATTATATCAAACACACAAAGAAAAATGTATGTCTTATGATATAATACAATGTACACATTAATACAAAATAATTTTTCAATAAATTTCCCGATTAAGTGCATCAGTGGCAAGGGATCGTCTTGTTTTACATTTCTTGATTGCAATTTTATTGATGGCCTGGAAAGTGATAAAATTTGATAATTTTAAGACAAAACAACTTATTTTTACTTAGGCCTAAAGTTTATAAAAAAGAACATATTTACTAAATCAACTGTATATTATGTATTCCATATTTTTATGTCTTTTTTGACAACTTTCGTTTCCGGTGGTTTACGTTGTTGAACATTATTTTACTTCGATATAGAATTGGTTAAGTAACTATCGTTTTTAACTGGTATAGGTGCATCGTAACCTTCGTAAGTGGACGTAGGTTTTTCTTCCCTGGTATATAAACCATCTTTACACTCTCTGATCTGTAACTTTGGTTACCCTTTGTTACGGTACTTCACATAATTTACCCATTTAAAAGGTTAACTATGTGAAAATCGTTAACAGAAGGGAGCTGCAGGTTTCATTATGATAGAAATATGGCCCTTCGGACACTCCCTCCGCCTCCCCCTCCCCCTCCCTCCCCTTCGTTTACAACTTTAACCAGATGAGTTACATATCCCGTGATGATATTATGATAATTATTATTTATAATTTCGTTTCACGAAATGAAAAGCACACGCACATGCCGTATTTTCTTTCAGTATTGAGGTATACTTTACCGAGCCAGCCTGCTATGCAGATTCCGCCCTCCTCCCACCCCCTCCCCCCTCCCCCGCCTCCCGTCGTCTTGGAACTTCCTACGATCTTACTTGCTGCTCTCTTTAAGTGTCGCTCCCACATCGCCCTTCTCCCACCCCCACCCCCTTCTCACCCCTCTCCACTGTTAATGGCGGACGGCAACACTGGAGAGTGAACAGCCAATGGGGAGGAATCGTACGCACTGTATAAGTATACTTTATTTAAGGCAAGGTTCGAGACAGCAAATCTCTTTTATTTGTGAGGCTTCATAACCATCCTCAAGTCCCTACAAAATGCGGTAACCTCCTGTGACTGACATCTAGCGACAGTCGATTGTTTATTTTGTATCGTTGTCTAAAGTAACTGATTTTACAGCCAAGTACCAAGGTATCACGCGTCAACCCGCTGTATTCATTCGCTTGCTTCAAGCACGCTTATTAGCTTTCGCTTACCCGTCCCGATCATTTTCTGAATCCTTGACCACCGGGCCCACATGTTAATCGCTACATCGCTGGTAAGGTATGTGTACTGTATGCTGTGCATCACTTTAAGAATTTACAGTTCAGTACCTTAAAAACAGGTTGAAAACAATGTTTGTTATTATAAATATTAATAATTATGTTTACAGTTCAAGAACTAGTGCTAGTGAACGTCATATTTAAGAGAAAGATTTTTTAAATCATATTCAAAAATATTAAGATTGCATTTTGTGTACAAAATGATCGATTCACACACCAAATCGAAAAAAAAGTATTAAACCATATTACGTAATGAAGTTACATTGGGTACTCTAGTATGAATATTTACAGTACCATTCAACATCAAGCATTTGAATACGCCTTTAAAAGGTCTCAAAAGAGTCCTTCCCTTTAATAAATATCAATATCAGGCGTTATTTCATCGGTTACGTAATCATTTGTGAACACAGGCGAAGGAAATATGACGCCACACACGTCATCAATATCAACGATCGATGACGGTCACTCTCAACGTCGTATGTTTAAGGCTGTAGAGCCAACGCAGATATGTGCATTGCATGGAGTTTCTTACAATTATTTCGCAACTCAAATGATTTTACTCTTCTTGAACGTTGTTAGGATTTTTTTCCGATTCCACAAGAGACATGTGTTCTAGAGATTTCTCCAGATGTCTCATAGCCAATCGTATGTATTTCAAATTCGTTTGCACGAGGTCGCCAGTTTTCACTCCGTTTCTTAAATCATCTTGCAGAGATTTCGTTAAGGACAAAAGTCTCTCCGCTTTTGTCGAAATTTGCGACAGATTCTCGTCTACGTCATTGCTTCCGATCTCTATATCCACCGAGTGTACATCGAGGGAATCTTCCGACTTTCTGCGCATGCTCGGGCTTGGACTTGTCTCAGGCCCATCAATCTTGTCAGCTTCCTCTGACGGGCCGTGCCCGAATACCTGCGAGAGGCGATTGCTGAGCCTCTTTAGCAAGGAGGTACCCCGGTCGATTTTAGGTCGCCGTCTTACCTCGACGTGAACTGGACTCTGGTTTGAGCCGGGTTTTTTACTTTTACGTTTGAATTTTCGCCCTTGGCTGTTTTCATTCTCGTTAGGGTTGTCATGGGAACAAGAACTGGACGGATCCTTACTGATGACATCGGTTTCCGAGTCCAACCCGAGTCCCGAAGATGACGCCCCGTCAGTGCCATCAGTACAAGCAGACTTCACCTAAAATGTGACAAATATAAACATCCCCCATAATTTAAGTTTAATAGTCAATTATAAACAAGTTAAGCACTTAAACCTGTTGCCCCAGCCGCCATGTGTGTATTGACAGAACTATATTGAAACTGGGATAGTAATGCGGAAACAGTTGAGTAAAAACGAGCTTTCATTTTGAGTTAATAAGCTTCGTCTTCGTATCATCATGATAAACGTCATCATCATCATCATCATTATTACACAGATCTCATAAAGGATGTACGTATAATCTACATGTTTAACCATATTGTACGTTATGAAGGAAACGTAACTGCCTCATGGTAATGACGTCACTTACCGGTGAATCCAAGTCAATGTCTGTTTTCTGTTTCTTTTCTGCATTTTCATCAATATCTTCAAGCTAGGAGTAAAAAAAATGTAACAAAAAAAATTGTCAAACTTCAATACCATGAGATGCAGTGCTGGGCCTGTATACTCATTTCTAAACCATGCGAGAGAATGCATCAGAAGTGGGGGCAGAATATGTGCCCGTACAAGATATCCCACCCCTTTCTCCCCCCGCCCCCCCCCCATAAACCCTCATGTATATCGGTTCAAAGCAATTAGCACGTGTATACTTTGAACTTGGGTTTGTTCCTAGCTACATAAATAATACGAATCATGGTGCAAATCCCTTCCCCACTCCACTCTCCTCTCTTATCCCTCACCCCTTCATTGCCTTCACCACTCTGCTCGCGAAACAAAAAATGGTCACATTATCTTGCAGTTATCTGGATATGAAGACTCCCATAATGCATTAGGCCCATCCGGCACAGAGCTCATTCTCGGAATAATGTGGTATTGATTCCGTCTGACTCTTCGGTCCAACTTCCTTTGTTTCCTCTGACCCTCGTCGAGTATTAAGTATAAGCATTACTGATTATGTGGTTCAGATGAGACTTTCAATTAAATACTATTATCTATAGGCTATATAGTATTTTATATCAAGTATTATAATTACAATTATGCTTACCATTTTTCTGGGTCTCTTTTGAGGTCGTCTCCTGCCCTGGAACTTTGGTCTTGTCTTGTTCAGGTGATTTAAGGCATCTGTTTCAACTATGATTGCGTCGAGATCCTATACCAAGGTTTAAAAAAATAATAAGAACAATTTTGTCACATAATCCTATTTTAAAAACATATCAAGTTTAATTCGTAATTCGGTTGTTAATTAAATATCAATTAACTGGTTCTGTTTCTCTCGTCACGAAAGGACCCTTGAACCCCACAAAATGTTGCAGTAAGTGTTCTGACATGCATGTACGATAATTGAAGCATATATGAACAACCAGCCTATAGCTCACAATGCTTTTGCACTACCACGTGGCCCTATATACATTCTTATTTACAAAGCGTGAGAATTAAATCTCGGATAGTGGCCAGGTAGATCAATCTCTCGAGGAGCGAAAATTCAATCTTAACAAAGAGTGGTCCCAAGAAGAAGTAGAGCTCTAAAAATCGAAGATATTTCATTAATCTATGTGAAGTAAAACTTTTAGAATTACACTCTAATTTGTTCACTGGTCACACCGAGACAATCTCAAACAGCGATTTAAGAGTGGAATTCTAGCCTGTTGTTTGTTTGTTGTTTGTCGTTTTTTCGTTAAGTTTCGTTATTAACCAGCTATATATGCACCGTAAAATAAGTTGAGAAGAAGTAATTTCACATCAATAAACGAGACAAAAGCAGTTATTATTCAAGTACTTTCCTAAAGAGTGGTTTGGTTGAATACCAGCACCATCTTTTTTTTTGACGGCAAACAATAATTTTGATAGCGCCTACAAACCTCTAAAGTAATAGTTTCGTCATTAACTGGCTCTTTCTGTCCATTGATAATGTCACTGATTTCTTTAACCAAATCATCTTTGTCTTCTTCTGACTTGACACTAAGCGTGACCTGTGAAGAGAAGTACGGTAATTACTTAAATGATCAATCAATCAAGCAATCAATCATGGGTCATTAATTAATTACCGTACTGGGATAACCTAACTCTGTTATACCAAGCATATTTCATATATGTAATACAGTCACTCAGGGCGTCATTTTTTTTATGAGGGGGGGGGGGGTAGGCAATGAAGAATGATAACGGGGAATTAATCACCCAAGCAGCCCGCACTAATGTTTGCCTGTCTGAGGTAGCCAATACCTTCCACATAGACAATAGTTATATATATTATAGCTATGCTCCAGAATTATAAGTAACCGGCATGATACTAATTATCCTAACGACTTAAACGCGGATACAACTGATATCGTTACTATGTATATACTAGTTTCTTTCAAAGATGGAAGTTACGATTGTTTATATTAGAGAAAAAGAAAGTGTAAACGAATGACGAATTTGTTTTCTTCTTCTAATATGTGTTGAAACCTGAATCACAATAAGACCAAAAAACAAGTTTATAGACTTAACCCTATGAATCACTAAAGAGGAAGTGCAGAGACTGTATATACTTTCGTTTCTCTTTTTGATAAACACAAGAAAGTTATATAAACTAAAAACGGTGTTTCTTGTTTGTTTTCACATTCTTGCAAATGTCGATT
>JAIPMN010002566.1:0-15945 GCA_020650975.1 Apostichopus californicus
ACTCAATACTAAAGTATTTACCTCAATACAAGGAGTCAACAAAGCATAATCATTGGACAGAAACACAATACTCTGCTGAGTCATGAGGGCGGAGACAACTTCCAGGATTTGATCCGCAGACAAACAAAGAAATGGAAGATGGAGAGGAATGTCCACTGCTGGCTTGGACGGATGGTCAGGAGGATGTATCAGGATTTCAGTCCAATTTGGAAGTTGAAAAGACTGCAAACAGATAAAACAGAGGTGTATTACGGTTACCACAGAAACAGTGCTGTTATAACATTGTAAAATTTACATTCTAAGACCAATGGTTTATCATGATCAAATGTGTCCTAGTAACCGTTGGGATAGACAGAATATGTCACTGGGCAGTGATGATCATGTGTGTCCTGTAACCATAGTGATACACACAAAGTATCACTGGGCAGTCATGATCAGGTGTGTCCTAGCTGTAACCATAGTGATAGAATGTATGACTGGGCAATCATGATCAGGTGTGTCCTAGCTGTAACCATAGTGATAGAATGTATCACTGGGCAATCATGATCATGTGTCTCCCAGTAACCATAGTGATATAATGTATCACTGGGCAATCATGATCATGTGTCTCCCAGTAACCATAGTGATAGAATGTATCTCTGGGAAATCATGATCAGGTGTGTCCAGTAACTATAGAGATTGGTAGAATGCACTACTCTCACAAGGTACTAGAAAAAAAGTACTTTCACAACATTTTACCATGGTGATTGTACCACTAGTCAATCAAAGGTGTTTTACAGTCACCATAGAAATAGTGCTTTCATAACATTTTACCATGGTGATTGTACCACTAGTCAATCAAAGGTGTTTTACAGTCACCATAGAAATAGTACTTTCATAACATTTCATCAGGCTGATTACACCCATACTGGCCAATCATGATCAAGGTAAATCATTGCGATAATTACCATAGAAACAGAGCAAACTGTACCAACTTACCAGGCAGACTGTACCACTGGGTGGGGTAGGTATCCAACATAGGTACAGCATCAACCTCTTAGTTAGTTCAAACACCCGATTAGCTTTGGTCTCCAAACTGGGAATCAAACTGTAGTATAGAAAGGAGTAATATAATCAGACATATAATTTGCAACAATTACTCACATTAATTCACAATGGCAAAAATTGAGCTTTGAACATGAATGTGTGTACAGATATAACACAGAAACCATCATATTGAATTACTGCAGTGTGTTACATTTCATAGAGCTCTATAGCATTATATTTCATGTGATATCTTACAAGTTCATACCTTGAGAGACATGATTTTATTGTACTGAAGTACGGCTGGGCTGATACAAAGCACACTGAAACAGGAACCCAGCAAGGAACATCAGAAGAAGACCTGGACACCGGGAAGAGTTGGTGTACATCTGAATGGCAAACCTATTAATGAACAATGTACATTATTACATGATAAAACATTAGAGTTGGTGTACATCTGAATGGCAAACCTACCAGAACAATGTACATTATTACATGATACATATACATCTGAATGGCAAACCTACCAATGAACAATGTACATTATTACATGATAAAACATTACATATACATCTGAATGGCAAACCTACCAATCAACAATGTACATTATTACATGATAAAACATTACATACAGTATACCATCATACACAGCAGGAATTAGTAATATTACACTTAATCAAAGATTAATTTCAATAATTACTGTTAAAACTATTAAAATTGTTTGTATTTGGTCTAGGTCTTCACCTATTAAGGTTTTGGTTATTGACTTCAACATACTGTATGATATAATTATACTTCATTTGAGCTATTAAAGATTTGTTAAGTGGATAAACCACTCAGAAACCTCCACTCTAGCACTGAGGATTAAGGGCATCTTCATTACAATCTAAATTACAAATAGAGGAAAAGTTTTCAATGAAAACTCCTGCTGAATCGCTGATACAAGTTCACTGAGTTTTACATTATTACCAACAATGATATTAGACAAACAAAAGAATATGTAAATGTAGAAAGCGATAACTTTAACTTGCCTTGTCTGTAAAATAGA
This sequence comes from Apostichopus californicus, assembly GCA_020650975.1. Taxonomy (NCBI): domain Eukaryota; kingdom Metazoa; phylum Echinodermata; class Holothuroidea; order Aspidochirotida; family Stichopodidae; genus Apostichopus; species Apostichopus californicus. Next base: position 2,072 of record JAIPMN010002566.1, read on the forward strand.
GACGATAAAATGTAAGGCATGTTGCATAAGAGCGGGTTCCTTTGATGCTGGTCAGTACTAAAAACAGGAATTTGAATTTCTCCTGTGGTTCCTCACGAAGAACAGATGCATCACCTAAAAGTTGTTGGGTTTGGAGGTAACACAAGGATACAAATTATAATACATAATAGTCAGGCTATTGTAACCATAGTAACCTAAAAGTTGTTGGGTTTGGAGGTAACACAAGGATACAAACTATAATACATTATAGTCAGGCTATTGTAACCATAGTAACCTAAAAGTTGTTGGGTTTGGAGGTAACAAGGATACAAATTATAATACATAATAGTCAGGCTATTGTAACCATAGTAACCTAAAAGTTGTTGGGTTTGGAGGTAACACAAGGATACAAATTATAATACATAATAGTCAGGCTATTGTAACCATAGTAACCTTAAGGTTGTTGGGTTTGGAGGTAACACAAGGATACAAATTATAATACATAATAGTCAGGCTATTGTAACCATAGTAACCTAAAAGTTGTTGGGTTTGGAGGTAACACAAGGATACAAATTATAATATATAATAGTCAGGCTATTGTAACCATAGTAACCTTAAGGTTGTTGGGTTTGGAGGTAACACAAGGATACAAATTATAATACATAATAGTCAGGCTATTGTAACCATAGTAACCTAAAAGTTGTTGGGTTTGGAGGTAACACAAGAATACAAATTATAATACATAATAGTCAGGTTATTGTAACCATAGTAACCTAAAAGTTGTTGGGTTTGGAGGTAACACAAGGATACAAATTATAATACATAATAGTCAGGCTATTGTAACCATAGTAACCTAAAAGTTGTTGGGTTTGGAGGTAACACAAGGATACAAATTATAATACATATATAATAGTCAGGCTATTGTAACCATAGTAACATGCATTTCTATAAATGTTATCCATATCCATTAAGTACTGTACTGTAGTTATTGTTACTAGGATTTTAAAAGTTGAGTCTGCAAGACTCAACGTCTTGAAAATGTTTGTGTCTGCTCAGAAAAACTTGCGTCCCTATAGTCCTCCATGAAAACATGCACTTTAAAATACCTCTACAGGAATGCACAATACTAAGTTATAATGACCCCGGACTAAACATTGGTTTGTGCACAATGGAAGCCTATAGTGATTGGTCTATAATGTGCACGGAAGAAAGATCAAATGAGGAAATGTGTAACTAATATACAAGAACAAAATGACTGTCAAATTCGGAAGCAGCAAATTTTGCCATAGACTAGTTACTATATGCTGGCCTAGGCATCATGCAGTGCACATCACTCATGTATGAATATCAAATATTGAAAACATGTTACGTAAAACAAGTGACTAGAGAGGAATTGCAAGAATAAGAAAATGTATAAATTACATTAAGATCTCAATGACACAAGCACACGCCCCTTAAAGGCCTAGTACGTGCTCCCAACTTTTATGAGCCCCTGTCGTAAGTTGCCAAATACAGTTACTGTACCCATATAATTAATTCTTAAGTTTTATTCAAAGTTTAACAAAGTTTTCTTTTTTCCTACCACTATAGGCAATTCAGTCTAACCCCCCCCCCCCAGTTCTGACCCCTTTCCCATTACAGGCCTACAGGTATGTAAATATCTTTTTATGCAATGTCGATTAAAAACTTTAGCACCAATGGCTACTTTTGACAAAGTATGAAGTATATAGTTTACACTCACAAAAAATTTAACTGAAGCATGTGGTCAAAAGGGACCGCACAAATTCTTACAAGTTTGCAATGAAGAAATTACTGTGGTTTTAATGCACATTTTACTTATATAGCAACTCAATGCTGAGTGAACAAACATACTGTGAGATGACAAACCATTTTTAGCATCCCACACAATTCATAAATCGTCTCAACTCATTACATTTTGTGATCAAAACAATTATTCAAATATAGTTACAGTTCAACTACAGCTTCGTACCATGAACGCTACTTGTCAAAATATGGAACAACAAGGCCGAACTTTATGATATTTGAGTGCACACAAATGATACCTACAGTATAGCACAAACCTTGGTATCGCTACAAAGGGGAACGTTACAAGGAGTTGCAGTTAAACAATATATACTTTTTGTTCATTTAGCACAACAGATGCAAGAATTTTTCCAGGTATAGGTAAGGGACTATTAGCCAATCAAGTAAATTTGGACATGCATCATTGACTACAGTTTATTTAGCATAAAAATCTCTGCAATGGAAGTGTTGTTAACTCTGTACTTTGCAGTTGATTGTTATGATCAATTTGTTTTCAAACAAATTCAATCATATGTACAAAGGATTTGGAAGATATTTTGGTTCTTTTGAGGAGAGGTTTTTTAAAAGAAAAATTTATATTCATTCAAAAAAGTGTTTGTTATGTTTTGCATAGGCCTAGCTGTGAGTGTGTGTAATACTTGGGCTTGTTTGTACCCACACAAGCAATTTGAAGGTTTTGCGTCCCTGGCTAAAAGATTGCGTCCGGGATGCAGAATCCTGCGGTCGAAACAATGCTGATAAAGTACTGTTAGTGCTAATTGCTGATAAAGTACTGTTACTGTGCTAATTGCTGATAAAGTACTGTTAGTGCTAATTGCTGATAAAGTACTGTTAGTGCTAATTGCTGATAAAGTACTGTTACTGTGCTAATTGCTGATAAAGTACTGTTAGTGCTAATTGCTGATAAAGAACAGTTAGTGCTAATTGCTGATAAAGTACTGTTAGTGCTAATTGCTGATAAAGTACTGCTAGTGCTAATTGCTGATAAAGTAGTGCTAATTGCTGATAAAGTACTGTTAGTGCTAATTGCTGATAAAGTACTGTTAGTGCTAATTGCTGATAAAGTACTGCTAGTGCTAATTGCTGATAAAGTACTGTTAGTGCTAATTGCTGATAAAGTACTGCTAGTGCTAATTGCTGATAAAGTACTGTTAGTGCTAATTATTCGTGATAAAGTATACTGTTAGTGATAATTGCTGATAAAGTACTGTTAGTGCTAATTGCTGATAAAGTACTGTTAGTGCTAATTATTCGTGATAATTTAACTTACTTGGGAAGCACAGAGGAGGAAGATTAACAATCATCTCGTAATTCGGAAGACTTGAGATGGAGAAGGCCATCATTGAAAACCTCTTTGATGACTTGTCGAAAATGATGTTCCCTTCTTTAGTAGGGGTACATGTAGGTGATGTAGAAGCCACAGTGAGTGGTTCCGTATGGTGACCAGAAGCAGAATGACCAGATCTGTTAGGAAATATTGCCTGCTGGTGTGTCATTACTGCTAAGATCTGTGGCTCGTAACTATTGTTAAAAACAGATGAGCTTTCCCTCTGAAAGAGATTTAAATATAACATTACTTTTACTACATGGATGACAAAATTGTTTCCCCGCACCAAAAAGGCAGATGTAGAAATTGAAGTGATTGCACAGTTTTTAATCAGCAAACAATTTCAAAGCAGTTTACACACCTCAAAGCATGATAATAAAGCTTGAACACACACCATGATTATAAAGTAGGATTATAGTCAGGATACAGGGTGCATGTCAATATTTTAGTTTCCAATGAACCTATGTACTTATTATTAAACCAACAACAAAGAGACAAGTCAACATTTGTGCAGAATAGCATTTTCTCTATTTGAAGTCATCATGTGAAAATATAAATTCATCTTTTTTCCGATATATATAGAAATGTGACAAAAATTCAACTTTTTCTTCTACCCGAAGAAACGTAACTTAGAAAAACTTATATGTCAAAAAAGAAGTTTACATTTTGAGAGGAAATAATCAAAACTTTAAGATGAATATTGGAAATTCTATATGTACAAAGAGTAAAACATGAGAAAAACTAGAAATTTCAATTTAAAATAGTCAAATGTTAAATAAAATATGGTTGAAATTTACATTGTCCAATTGGGCTACTGTTGAGTGGTGAGATGCCCTTCACTCCCCCCCCCCTCCCCAGAAATTGACAGACAAGTCAATACCCATTCAACAAGACTGTACAAGCTGCAGGAAGGATTACTTTCATGGGGTGCCTTTAATTTTCCGCAGTACTGTACTTGAGAAAGTGGTCAGAAACTGTGGTCCACCTTTATGCTGTATTCTAACTTGAAAGAGGAAGCATAACTTATATGTTGAAGATTGACAATATGTCACTATTATTAAACATTCTAAACTATATTTGGTCACAAAAACTACAATTAATAACACTTTCTATTAATTAAATACAGCAAACTCTGTAATACTTACCACTGACTTTATCTTGAGTCCAGTGTCTTCATTCATGCCAACAATTACACATAATTCCACCAGGCCATTATGCAACTTTGGTGTCAGCTTATGTGTTCCAAACTTTGGAGATACCATTGCTGATGTAATTCCAGGCGTTGGGATGCGACTCATACTTTTCATTCTAAACAAATTTTGATGCTTACCACGTCCTTGCCTTTTCACAGGCCTAGCAGGGGAATCTGCACTCTTTGGCACATTGTGAAGAGGACTGGATGAGGTTCTCCAGAAACGAGTTCTTGAAATACCAACATCTGTTGCATCTGAAGACAGATGATCTGCAACATTTGGAATAAATAGTGATAGCTTTTCTTTTATTGGGGATGTCCCTGGGCTACTGTTTGCTTCGGATTGTGCTTTGGCATTAGGCTGTGAGGTGTTACCGTTAGATTCTCCCAGAGTATCACCATCACTCCATGCTCGGTCTTTCTCTTCCATGTTAGCTGTTTAGATTAGCAGTCAGCTAAACTAACACAGTAACACCAACAGGCAATTATCTTTGCCAGGCCCTACTGTATGCCCTATATTTACTAATTACCAGTTTAGCTGCAATAACTGTGCTGATCAATAGGCGACAAGTAATGTATGATTTGTATTTGCAGTGTCATGTGATAAGTCTACTACTTTTCAAATTTCAAAATCTTGAAAACTTGCGGACTTAGCACACTAGCCTACGGTAGCCTAACTAAAGTTAGGCTCCAGTTTATGGGTTATCACACCAATGAATATGGGAAAGCTCACGAAGTGAAGCATAAACCACTGTCAAGGCGGGCACCAGGGGAACTCATTACTCTCAGAGATAATCACACCAGTCATAAGACGTACAGTTGTAGTTCCTTTTGACTTTTAGAAATGTTCCACCTGTCCTTAGACGAACTAGGTGTGACTCCTTTTGTTTGATGCAAGTGCAACTAGCGCACGATACTTTGATTTTATGGCCGTCGGTCTGACTGGGGACTTCCCGTCAGCTGTGTGATTGCGTCACTAATTGACCCCAAAGGTTAAATCTAGCATATTCAGGGATCTTACTGCTACTTTCTGGTTTCACACAATTTGCCACGAAGTTAAGATTTTAGTATCAAGTTGATTTTAGTGTTGTCTTATTCACGAAAATGGACGAAGGTATTCTTGAATGGCTCAACAACGGCATGGATAAAGATGGTGCTATTAGAGTTGGAGAAATTGATGGTGTTTTCTCTTTATTGAGCCATGTAAGCGTTCAAGTAATATCCTGACACATGAGGGTATAAGCATTGAAAGCTTCGCAATGTACCTATTGAGCGATAACGTAGGATGTCATTAGGCCTAGGCTTATGACGAGGCATACCATCTTACGAAGGCTAAATAATACAAAGTGTACTGTAAATTAATGTTTAATTCAAAGTCACTGCTTAATGTAGGCTATACAGCAGCCTTGCCATCTCTCTACGTTTTGCCGGAAGTCTTCCAAGTTAATCTATCAAGATGCTATCAGACTGTTCAGTGAGTCTGTTTTGACCATGAACTTAGGCTATATCTATCTGGATATCTCACTGCACAGGAAAGTTACCAACTATACAGGGTCATGTGACGTGCATGGGACATATCTACAGTAGGCCTTTCAACTAGAAATCTTACTGTTGTGTACAGTTAAGGAAAAGTCTGAGCAGGCCTAGTTAATAACAGTAATCAGCAACTTGTTTGAGAAACTTGGCCATCAGTATTGCCCCCAAAATGACTTTACTTCCATCCTCGAAACATTTTACCTGAGCACAGAAACATTCCTTGTCAATGTTAAGCATTCAGGTGACTATCTTGGAAGTTGGAGTACCAAGGATGGTCAAAACCTCTAAAAAAACATTGCGAGGATATTTGCAATTGAAATATTTGATGGCAAAATTAATGGCCTTTAACGTCATGAGTCAAATGTTGTGATTGACAAATATATCATTGCTTGATTATCAGTAATTGATAATATATATTGTAATACTAATTTAATTTAGCCTATATGGTTTGTGCAGAATGAAACATGTCTTTATATAATGACAGCCAACGTCAGTGTGCTGTGTGAAAACATATAAGACTTGCAGTTTGATTATAGCCATTAATGTCCGTTCCATTAAATTCTGTTAAATGTAAGCTTATGTTTTTCTCTCCTGTTTTTTTTTTTGCCTGCAGGTTGACTGGTCAGAGAGGTGGCTTCAAGCTCTTCTTGTGTTTCACATTCTTTGTTTTGTTGCAACAATTTTGACCAGGTTTTACACCAATATTCAAGCATTCCTTTTCATTGCACTATGTAAGTTGAAGTTCAAACTACAGACTTGAGGACCAGTTACTGTTTTACATTTTGTCACTATCAGTGTGGTCCTCAAGGTTCAATATATTTAAAGTAAGAATTTACTCATTCAAATACTCTTACATGTTTGACAATTGTCCTGACTATTAAACTAATAAATTTGTAGTATCAAAGATTTGTTTACATTTTTGTATAGCAGTTTTGAAATTTGTGGCTTATATGTTAGAACCATTGTTAATACTGGAAGTACTGAACTTCTGTAGACAGAGCCTGATATATATCTTTGCATTATGACAGTTTGTGAATGGATGGGTTTGTGGACGACATTGCTCACATATACAATCATTAACTTGCTTATCATCATTATCCCGCATTTACAACATCAGACTGCTAAACCTTTTGATGAAGTTAAACTGGTTAAATTCCTTTTCATTCATTCTCCAGCTTTATAAATAATTTTACATAAATTTGTACCAATATATGGCTTACATTTCTTTTCATTCATTCATTCATTCACTAATTTTATGAATAATTACATTAATTTATATGAGTTTCTTTAATAGTAATGTTGTTGGTTCTTCCTCTCCTATTACAGTGGCAATTGTATTTTTTGCTGAAACCATCAATCAGTATGCGGCCCTCAACTTCAAGCACTTTTCACGTCTGCAATACTTTGACTCTGGTGGTCTGTTTATTTCCCTGGTTCTGTGTTTACCTATACTCTTAAACTGTTTTGTAATGTTGGTAAGTAACAATTATCCCATGATACTAATTGTTTCATCTCCCAAAACTTACAGTAAATAGTTACCGAAAAGTCTCATTGTAACATATAACTACAGTATTAAACATCTAAACCAAATAGGAAAACATTAATAAAACAGCTGAAGCCACTTCATGATATGCTCATGTGTTTAAAATATTAGACTTCTTCTGCAATCTACACCATGTAACACAGCACAAGAAAGATGTGGCGAACCGTCAAATGTGTTCTACGTATGTTATATCCTTCTGAATTTATGGCAAAAGCCGACAGATATTTGACTGTAACTTGTAAAAAATGTAATGAAGTTTGAAATTTTCTCATTTGTTTTTTGTGGTTATAATTGTATGAGAAGTGTCTGAATTTTGTTATAATGACATAAATTTGGTGGAAAGTGTATTTATATGGGTTATGTAGATTGATTAGTTTCAATAGTGGATTGACTTGTGTGGAGCCTGTTTCATCAAATTATGATACAACCAATTTGCATACAATTTGCATATATTAGCCTACAGACCTCAATCAAGAATGTAACATAATGTGATAACTCCAAGGACGGTTATTCTCACTAAGCACACAGACAGAAACACAAACGTAATTAGGAATGAAAGTTACAAGTGACAATCGAAGCGCAAAGGTAAAATAAATATTGCTCTCTTTTATACTTTAGAAACATGATATATGTGTAGTGAAACAGACATAAAAAAGAAGGAATATCCTTCTCAAAAAAACTTTCAAAGTTACAGTAACCCTACGTGAAAAAGGGTGAAATATTTACTTCAAAAATATTGATTCAGGCATAAAAAAACATTCTTACCGTGGAGATATATGAAGATGAAGAAGAGATGACTTGTTGCAGTTGCAGGCTCAATATTTTGTTTGTGATATTTGTACAGATATTCTGGCTATACAGAGCAGGAACGATGCTAGTTAAAGTAAAGAAAGCCAAGTTAAAGCAAAGGTACGGTAAGAAGACTCAAGGACCAAATGAAGAAACAGAATCCAAAGAAAATGTAACAGAAGAAAACAAGAAAGAGAAATGAAGAGGTTAGAAGAAGTTAATATAGTCTAAGAATGAATCTTAAAGAGACAAATACAATGAGAAATATGAACTCCTTGCAAATATTGTTTCTTTGTATCAGTTTATCGGTTACCTTATCTACCTTATCTCAAAATGAAAGTATATATTAGGCCAATAAAAAGGCTATAAATACAAAAATTGCTGTATGTAGTATTAGCATCAAGAGCTAATGCTGTAATTTTGTTTGCTAGAAGTAAAAGTGAAAGCCCAGCTAATGGTTTGTTTCTTCAATTAATCAAATATTACACATATGGATGACTTTTTTATTAGCTTAGCCTTCCTCTCTGTTAGTTTTGTATGTTTTATGCGATAAACTTGCATATCATCTTTCATTTGTTGAAATCACAAAAGAAAATCTTATTTGATCACAAGCTATCATATTTGAATGCTTCCTGTGTTTTGGGGTTTTGATAAAATGTTCAACTAAACACAAAACGTTTGTTGCTTACATATGATTGTGATAGTTAGTGTGACATATGTTAAGATGAAATAGTCATTCAGTGATTATTTTCTACAATAGCTAAATGTTAATTAAATTCCAAGTCAGTTTCCTTTGTTGTCTTCAAGTATTTACCTAATATCTTGCTGTTTTTTTGTTCCAAATCAAGTGTAATATATCGTTATGATTTAATTACCAACTGCATTTCATTTGTCTTTTCAAATCTTTTGTACTTTGCTTCACCAATCTGTAACCTATTGTTTGTTCTATCAAGTCACATTGCATTGTTCTGTTTTTCAGTGGCAAAGTTTCATATGTTGGCTGGATTCCTGCAACACCGTCACCATGAGGCTGTATAGACTGTCACACATCCCGGAAAGTCTTCAGAAATGTCTGGCCTGTGGCCCTTATTAATCAAATTAAGTGTCTTATCTCATAAACTATTACCACAAAGTTATGAACATCAAGCATACCACTCTCTCTCTCTCCATATAAAATACTCTTAATGTGTTTGATTGTCAGAGCAAACATCAAAATGCTTCTCTGAATGTGCTTGATCTTCAGAGCAAACACTTTTAAGAGTATTAGGTATTTTTTAATACCATTTTACCTTCCTTTACTTTGCATTAGTTACATTTATTCCCAATAAATGTCATGTTTGGTCAGTTTTGTCAACATAATCGGTAGATGTGGTCCAAGCACTAGTGAAAGATACCAATTGATTCAACTACATTGAACAGATAAGTATGTACAGTTAAAATCTTACAGTTTGTTGTGTTTCACATTTAAGAGGACTTCCTGGAACAGGAGAGAAAAGGTAGTTCTGTGGAATGACAATCAATATCTCAGCAACCAACAGCTTGTCTATCATAGTTTTGTATATTATTATTTATATACTTTGGTATGCTGTTTGTTTATAATATAAAAAGAACATTTCAGTTCCAGGAAAAACACGTATTCTGTTGCTATGTCGTTAAATACTGAGATGTAAATCTGTAGCCTTGTTGGCATGGAGGCATTATCATGGGTGTATCTGTAAGTAATGTACTCGGACCTGTGCACAGTACTAAAGCTTAACTGATGTACATACATAAAACAGAGCTACATACCGGCTAATCAAGGACCATACAATTCTGAAAATATGTAAACACTGTCTTATAAATACTATGTTACAAGACTAACAGCAGTAACGATGTTAATGGCAGTTATAATGTTATACCAATAGTTTTGCTATTTTGAAATATTTTTGAGTTAAGTTGTTTTGAGAAAATTATCAGTAGGTGTTGTATCATGTATCTTGAGGGGAGGGGTCAGAGGAGTAGTTAGGGGGGGGAGGGTCAGGGGCTTCTCTCCTATCAAGATCCAAATTTTCACATGTCTTCAATTAATTTAACAGTTTGTTTCTTAGTGACATCTCTGTAAACTGTTCCAAATAAATTATTATTTTAAGAGAATCATTTATGTTTTCATTTATCTACATCATGTGTCTCTTAAGTGGATAACTTAGTTAGACTACTGTTTTTCCACATTTTACCAGCCCTTTAGATTTTATAATCCTTCTATCGCTGTTATCTTTGCACGTGTTGGAGGCCAGGGTGGGAGAGGAGGGGCAGGGGGTTACTTACTATGATGGCCTAAGCTAGTATCTCTTACACTCATCATATGTGAGTCCATAAACTCATCTGTTCTGTTAGGTATTAAAACTGCACAAAACAATTCTTCTGTTGTTCAAGACTGATACTGAAGGGTAAAAGGAACATCGCAATAACGACTTAGTAATTCACATATTGACTATCGACTTAGTAATTCACATATTGAGTGACGACTTAGTAATTCACATATTGACTATCGACTTACTAATTCACATATTGACTGACGACTTAGTAATTCATATATTGAGTGACGACTTAGTAATTCACATATTGACTGACGACTTAGTAATTCACATATTGACTGACGACTTAGTAATTCACATATTGACTGACGACTTAGTAATTCACATACTTACTGACGACTTAGTAATTCACATACTGACTGATGACTTAGTAATTCACATATTGACTGACGACTTAGTAATTCACATATTGACTGACGACTTAGTAATTCACATACTGACTGATGACTTAGTAATTCACATATTGACTGACGACTTACTAATTCACATATTGACTGACGACTTAGTAATTCACATATTGACTGACGACTTAGTAATTTACATATTGACTAACGACTTAGTAATTCACATACTGACTGACGACATAGTAATTCACATATTGACTAACGACTTAGTATTTCACATACTGACTGATGACTTCGTAATTCACATATTGTTTAATGACTTAATTATTTACACATATGACTAACAACTTAGTAATTCACATATTGACTAACAACTTCGTAATTCACATATTGACTAACGATTTTGTAATTCACATATTGACTAACGATTTTGTAATTCACATATTGACTGACGACTTAGTAATTCCGAGATTGCAAAACATCAACTACCGTTAGGATGAGGAAAGGTTTGTATGCAAACAAGTCTGAAAATTAGTTTGGTAAAGGTCTTATTACGATCAATTTGACGTCCTTTCTTAGCTTCCGTAGTATAATGAGGTTGCCCTACAGATGTAAATTAGTTGAGATGTAAATATCATACGTGTGAACTGTTAAAATAAACCTTGTGTTCTATATGAAGGCCACTTCTACACTTCATACATTGAATCTTACGGTTGCACACTACTGACTAATGAAATCAGAAGAAATGATAAGATCATTTCGCTGAAACAGCGTCTACTCTCCAGACATTCACATTATCGTAGCTAGGCCTACTGTCATTTAGCTGCCCCCTCCCTCCCCCCCCCCCTCAGGCAACGGACCTGGACTTGGCATCTGTTAACTTAATCGCAAATAAAATGTTTCATGAACACATTTGCATAACTAGTAACTGGAACTCGAGGCATAATGAGTAACATGGTTATAACAACAACATGAGTTTAGCACCCAGGCTCAAAACACCTAGACATAGGGCTTATTTGATAGGCCTATATAATTATCTCACTACACTTCCAAACTATAATGAGTCACATTGATAACCAAAATGAATGCACAATATAATTTACATGTAGTGTCGTATTGCTTGTACGTGATAATACAACATACGATAACATATGAAAAATAATATACTGGAAAGGAGATTAGCGAATGCTGCGGGCTTTCATTATCTGCTGGCTTAACATATAACCTCAGCGGTGAATGAGCGCGGTTCCTCATTAAATTTACGCTACAAATGAAATCCGTAATACTTATTTCATCAACCCAGTTGAAAAGTTCTATTTTTCGTCGGGGATTGAGCAGAATAAAACATTAATAATCTCATAACCCAACGTTGTAGCTCCAAGCTTTTATGAGTACATGAGTCACTATATGAGCCTGATAGGCCTAGCGCCTACACTGGTCAGTTACTAAACTTGAGGGGGCGTCGTTAAATTATGACAAAATTTTATGACACCTTTGACAAAATTTGGGGGGGCCTGTGCCCCCCCCCGGGCCCCAATGGGCACGACGCCACTGAACCTGAGGGACATTTGATATTGTATCCCCGACCCTTCAGGAAGTGGGGGACGTCCCCCTCCCTCCCCTATGATTGACACCCTGTACCAGAGCCGCCAATAGAGAATATATAGCTCATGATCTATCTCTCACTCATACTTAATCCGTCGTCCGCTTTCGAAAAAGGTTATTTCGTTCGTGTCACTTTCCTTGATCTCTCGAAAGCTTTTGACACCCTGGTGGTAGATATGGTGTAAGAGGGGCTTCATGTGCGATGGTTAAGAATTTACCTTAGAAATCGTAATCAGTACGTAGGGGCCAATAACCACGCCTACATTCTCCTGTTGTTTGTAGCGTATCACATGGGTTAATCCTCTCCTAGTTATATTGATCTTAACGATCTTCATCGTTCAATCATAATATCTCAACTTATGATTCTTTATGCTGACCACACTGATCTGTTCTGGGTCTGACCTGTAGTCAATTTTACTGCTATTGTTGAAGCAGAGTTGCATAATATATTGATGTGGTTCAAGGCTAACAAACTTTCACTAAATTTCAACAAGTCCATGTTCTGTGGACAGTTATTCTCAAGAAGTCCATCAAATCAAGCTTCAAGGGACAGCAGTAGTAGTACGTAGTAGTATCAACAACTTAAATATCAAATGTTGCCATATTGCAACAATGATAATGATTTAAATAGGCAGCAACACACTGATTATGTTTGCAGCTAAGTTTCTAAAGGAGTCGGTATTCTCAACCGACTGAAATTTCACCTGCCAAAAAGAATTCTCCATTCTACTAATCATACCATTATCCTACAATACGTATCTAACTGTAATTCTGCCTGGGCCAATAACTATCCTTCGCGACTGCAGAAACTTCAAGTTCTTCACAAAATGGGGCAGTCCCTCACATCACCTACAGTTTATTCCAACCACCTTGTCACTGCATGAGCGACACGGATACCATTTGTATTCAAAAAGTAACGTATTGTAATACCGTTATAATGTACTCCATGTATTATCTCTGGAATCATTCTGTGTTGCAATACATACATTGTACTATTCTTTTGCATATTCTACAATAATAAAACGTCTTTCTGTAATAAGAATACCTATACCATACATAGTCTATGCGAATACAATTAAAGTTAAATGTACATATTGTTCTCTAAACTGGTATAATAATGAAATATAACACGATGTGAACTATTCTACACAAAATGGTCGGAAGTGTTTCTGGCAAGATGAAATTCTCCACCCCGGCTTCGGTCACTCTTACACCCTGTCCGATACCATGATGATGTTTGGGATTTCATCGTGTGAAATGAAGTTCTCAATCCAAATTATTCATAACGTCTTTGCCCTGGTATTCAAAAGAACATGTTCGTGTCTCATTACCTAAAGAACAATAAATATATAAGGAACTATAAATATGAAAGGATCTATAT
>JAIPMN010002567.1:0-20940 GCA_020650975.1 Apostichopus californicus
ATATAACAATATATATATATATACATATATATATATATAACTGATTCCATTGTTCAGTACAGTACATGTAATACAGAAACTGATATGGAAGTATTTATCGACTTACCTACTCTGATGAATTATTTCCATTTGGATTACATTTTTGTGAAGGGCTATTTATGTATGGCTATATATTCTAGATATATGTCCACTGTCACTATTATTCCATTAACTGATTAGATAGTACCCTGAAACTTACCCTACACGATGAAGAGTCAGCAACTTCCAGTGCTAGCAGATCATAATGCTAGTTTGTTATCTTCGAGGCATCATAAGGGGTAAAATCGTTTCAATTTTACCCCAAAGTAGCTTAGAAGACGCTCTCCTGAGGGCATATTTATTGCTACTGTGCCAAGTAATCGATGAGGTTTTCATCAGTAGAGCCCGAACCTCTGAAAATTCTGATTTGGTCATGTTATATTAAATCTTGCACAATATGAGTGGTATGAATCCCATTAGTTTCATACAGTATATAAATTAGTATCCCCTAGTGCAATGCTTCATCGCTGAGGAAATGGAGAATAAATTTAATAGTGAATTATTGATAATTTCCTATCTTTCTCCCCGCCCCCCCCCCCTCTCTCTATCTCTCGCTAGACAATAAAGTATACATTAATATTTTTTTCAGTGTATGCTTGACTATAGAAACTATTAACGGCTACACTTTCTGAGATTAAACTCATCAAGCGATGCCACTGATTGTCGTATTGAAGTATGCATCCGCCTCCATAATTAAAAAATATCGATTTTTTTTTTTATATCAAATTCTATACTGTTAATTGCTTTTATGAAGTACTTACTTTAAATATATTTTGCTGAGAACATACATTTGAAACAAACTTATCCCTTGATTTGAAGTTCTTTATGTCTGCTAGATAACATTAATCAATGTAATTGCATATCTATACTGCGGTACTTGTTTATATTATCTTTAATTTTAAGTGCAAGGATAATGTCTAAATGCACAATGAATTTAACACATTGCAACGCTCTAATAGAAGAACAATGTGGCATTCAAAATTTAGTGACGTAAATGGTTTTGTAAGTTATTTTCATATGTTATTTTAATCTTGGGACAAGAGGGCCTTTTTCGTCCCCCCCCCCCCGGTTTTCCTTTGTTACGCTAAGGCATATTTTCTTAATTATACTTAATTAAACCTGGACGCGAAGGTGAACCGCGTCACGAAACTGGAAGACTCTCATTCCCATTTTGCACGAACAAAAATCTGTTTCCATTTATTATATTATCCGGAATCGAAAATTTACTCGAAAACATTAATTTGTGGTAAAAAATTGTTAACAATTATTAGCAAGTCAACATCATTGACTGAATGCTCGGTTGAACGATTGATTGATTGATATAAGTTGAAATTATTCCATCTAAACTGTGACAATAAATAATAACATAGATATTGATATTGATATGACTGTATTAATGACGTGGAATGAGGAGGTATAATGAACTTTGTTAAAAAACTCTCAATATAAGTATACAATTGCATTTGCTAATTTATTTTGTCTGTATCTGATAAACGATGTCAAATTTATTGAGGAGCAGTGTTTATTTAGAGCGACTTCACAGCTCTTAAAAGAGCGCTGCTACTATTGATCTAAAGTGACTTAATAGTAAGACCATTTAACTGTGCCTATGCTCATAAGAGTAACGAGCATGCGCATAGGTAGGCATGTGGTTTGTTTGCCATAGCAAATATTTCTTAATTCCTGGTATAGAAAAAATGCAGTGTCTTTTTTTTTATCGCAAATTTTCCTCTTCCTTTGGGGGTCAGAAATCATACTAGACCTTAACATGAACTTATCATCAATTTGTTTGAATAATCTCGTTTTTCATACCAAAGTAAATTGATTGATTTTTCCATCTCAAATGTTCCTCTCTTCTTGGTGTCAGAAATCATGCTAGAACTTTAAATGAACTTATCATCAATTTGTTTGAATAATCTCGTGTTCTCATGCCAAAGTATATTGATTGAGTTTTCCATCTCAAATGTTCCTCTCTTCTTGGTGTCAGAAATCATGCTAGACCTTAAGATGAACTTATCATCAATTTGTTTGAATGTTATCTCATACCAAAGTATATTGATTGAGTTTCTGAATGATGATTAGCAACGTCTTCCTCCAACCCAAGGATGAATGTATTTTTCAAACCTTAAGTAAAAATCCATTACCGACGAAGCCGTGCTAAGACATACCTGGTAACCTGTACCTGGTAACCTATACCTGGTAACGTGCTGGCAACACTTTTTTTTATTGTTTTATTCTGATATAGATTCCTGTATTGTCTTAAAATAGGTTTCTTAACAAGAGTAGATGAGTCGTAGGCCTATGTTACTCAGATAACGCATAACCCATAAGAGAATGATTGTCAATATAACTTTGACGGGATTCCACCTTTAATTTATTTTTCTTGTTTGAAGTAGACGTTCTTATCAGCGAATTAAATGTGGACGAAGTGTCAGTAATCTATCAGAGTATTTGTAGTCAGTCAGTAATCTATCAGATCAATTGTTTTAAAGCACCGACTAATTAAAGAACTAATTAAACTTAATCAACAGTTCCAAAACATAATGCATAGACAAGTTTCATTTTCAATATGCCGAAAGGAATATCTTTCGATAAAAAGCATGCCCTCTTGAGTAATTTGAATATCTTATAATTACCCAACATTCCCATAGAGAAAAATAGTGTAAGTACGAATAATCATTTGGCCATTTCAGTAGAGCAGCCTAAGGTTTTTTATCGCATGGATGAAGACGTGCGTCACTATGAAGTTGCTACCAAAGGTCTCATTGAATGTCATTAAAGGTTATAACTTTAAGCAGCTATTTGAGTTAATTTTGAAAACAATTGCAACCAAACTAAATATAGCAATGTAGGTCATCAGCTTGACAAATCCAGTTTAATTTTAATTAATAATGAAATAAGAAAGTTTGAATATGCAAAATTTGCCTTTAAATGTGGTAGATATTCTTGTGAAAAGACAAGGAGCTTGCTGATTAACCTATTTTTGGTGAATACATTTGAGAAAGTGTCTTAATAAAGTCAAATAGAAACCTTATTTCGAGTAATCCTCGATATGTGTGAAACATTTGACGACGAAAACACTAACAGCTGAGTTAAGAAAATGACTTTTCGTACGTCTGTCATGACTTTAATACCAGGTACGATACACGAGAAGGAAAGGATTATTTTTGTAACATTCACAAAGATGAAGTAATAGAAACATTGGGTAAGCAGGTGATCGCAAATGGTGCAATGTTAGAGGAATAATTATAAATATCATTAATTAATTATACTTACGTAATTATAAAGATGTATCAATTCTTTGTTATTTTAAGAAACAAAACCTACTTTGCGACGCGGACTGCAAGTTGTTATAGTCAACAAATGGTGAGAAAAACTAACAATTAATTTCACCTTTTCTGTAATATCTTGAAGAAAAATCGATTATTTGGTAAGTTTGGTAAAGATGTACTGAACTTACCGTTATTGGTAGTATGATTTTCATTATAGTTTCCATTTAGTTTAATATTATAAGTAGGTACTATTTTGTTTTAAGCAAGAACTACCCTATTCACGAGAGCATATTATGACGGTGTGGTTGATTGGGAAGGTGTATTTTCCAGGTGCAAATCATGTGGGACTTTTGGTAAAATGTCTACAGTCAGACTGCTCCGTGAAGCGTCTATCTCAATGTTAGATCCCTAACTTGAGAATTGGTAATAAAAAATATGAAGACGGCAATTTCATCATCACTTTAAAAAGGAAAGGTTAACAACTTTAAAGTGAAACTTGTGTGTTGAATGACCGCTTTAGCCAAACTTTTTTTTACTGTTACTTTATTATTATATAGCATGTATGGTCAATCATTGTTTCAATTATCCAGTCTGTCTTGCTCACCAAAATATGTGAACTATTGTCACTGCTGAATATCCATCGTTATTTATACAAAAAGTAAGTTTTTATCATCGATGCTTTGAGTTAAGTTTCGTTTCTGCTTTGGATAATTCTCAATCATATTTGAATGTTTTCTTGAAAACATTTGCTATTTCATGAACACGTTTTTAATGTAACTTTATGGATGCAATCTGGAAGATACAACATGTAAATATTTATATCATTTTTCGTAAGCTTATCAAATCTGCTTCTCTTATGCAACAAAAATAAATCGGAGAAAATACACATTTTACTTGGAATAATTTTAATTTATGATTTTGCATTTATTATTCCATAAATATATTTCATTTGTTTGCACAAATGATGGTTACAGTGATCCCTGTTGTTAGATAAGGTGCAAAACTCTGTCAAATTCAGTAAAACAAACAAGAGAAAAAGGAAATATGAAACACATTGGACTAAACAATACTACACATGAAATACCAAACGGATAACGGTGACACTTTCGAATCAGCTTCCAACTGCAATACAGTTTTTGTACCACACCTTTGAATTAATAAAACCAATTACCGTTGGAGACATGTTCAGTGTAGTTGAATAAGACGAGAAATTAATCTTGACATTTCAGTTTGACTTATAAAATAGGTTAAAAGACTGCCAATTTCCTTCTGCGAATAAGAGAAGCCTCAAGATCTTCCTCAGGCTGTAAAACCGCTGACATGCTTAATGTTGCTTGATTGATAGGTTTCGACAGGGTGACGTTCATATTATTTCAAGTTTGCTGCTATATAATCTCCCTTGATAACTTAATGTGCTGCAGTTCTATAAGTCTTTCAGTTCCAAAGGAAGGTTTGCTAAGGTACCCTTGAATACGGTTTCTAGGTGTAGATTCAACAGGAAGGGGAATTTTCGTTCTATTCCAACAGAATCGGTTGTGTTTCCCTTACAAAGACTTATTTACAATATAATTTGAACTGATTTACATTTCTTTGTTCGGTGTGATAAGTTAAAATACACACTCTGTGAACTATGTTCAACAAAACCACAAAACCACAAACGTGTAACTTGAATTTTCTCAGCCTATATTTTGGAACGTTTTCTCTGCAACAACAAGGAATCTAAGATTATAGCAAACACATTTAGTGTCTAAACATACACATGATTATGTTTGTGATAAAGTTCTTAAGCTGCTGTGCATTTCTTGTGATCTTTGTCACCATTTATGGAAGAGATGATTGAAATGGGCAACTTCTAAGAAAATGATATAATTGGTCCCGAAAACTGATCCATCTTTTTTATGAACGTCATGGTGCTTGTTATCAACTAGCTTCTCTTTTAGAGTTCAGACATATATTCAATGTCAATGCGAATAATGATGTTGTCGGAAAAATAAGATAGATGTTATGTTGAACAAACACAACAATTAAACAAGAGGGCAATCCACGGAATTGCATATCTCATCGTCAGCAAACACTGATTTCAAATAAACAAATTTACTATTAGCTACGCAATCTGGCAGTACCGGTTTTTGACAGCTAACATGACTCATATCAATCTGTTTTGTCGCATTTCGCGTACAAATGTGCGCATCCCAGCATACGCAAATCCCGTTCAATGTACAACTTGTTTGCGGCATCCAGTATGTTGGCGAAACCAAAACCACCCTCAGGAAGCGATTCTATGGTCACAGATCCACATTCAACACCATGAAGACTGATACCCCAGTTGGAGAACACTTTAACCTTCCCAACCATACCATTAACGACATGTCTCTACAGGGGATTGAATCCTTAGGTAGCCGTCCTGACCTAGTACGAATCAGCAGAGAGAGGCTGTGGATGCAACGCCTTCGCACCATTCAACCTCATGGACTCAACATTCAGGAAGGACATGACTAACTTTTCTTCTGTCCCCCCCCCCTTCTCCCCTTGCCCCCCTTTCACTCCTCTTCTCATAGCTTTCCTTCCACCCTTTTTTCTCCACACCTTTCTGCCTATGTCCTTCTCCAGTTTCTTCCCTACCCTCTTCCCTTAATCCTCTCTTTGTCCCTCCACTGTTTATCTCCTACCTCTCCTTTTCCCCTGTTGGTTTCTTTCTTTCTTCTCTCCATCCCTTGTCTACTTATGCCCTTACATCTATCTATTTGTGTTCTCCATGCTCATTAACCTGTCTGTATTCTGTGCGTATTTTTGTCCCTTCTATTACTGTTACTTGTCATTTCGCTTTTGAAGAAGATCCTGCTAGGATCGAAAAGTCAGGCCAACTTACTTTTACACAATGTAAAACTGTACAAACATTTACTTTTGAGCGCTCGTGTGATGTCGTACATAAGTGATAATATTTAAGACATGGATTTTCATGTACACCCAAGAATACACTACTGATTAGATGAACAAAAATACAATTTAACAATGAAAGTTGTATATAAGGACCCGGATGGATTTCCAGGTCATGTTTCTTCTACGGTGAACATTAGGGTTGAACTTTTGACCTCGCAATGTTTAATCAAAACTGTCTGGATTGACATAATACATGGCCGACTGAATACGGCATAGTGTAACCTAGCCAATTATATCATTTTCTTTAAAATATTTGACACTCCCACATAGGGACCTAATCCCAATTAAAAACCCTTGCAATAAAAACGCCCCAAACAATTACTATTCATAGATGCGCGCAATCTTTGTGGAGTATGTGCGTTCGTGTACGTAAGTGTGCATGCGCTTGATATCAATATCACGTTCGTACATGTATACATACCCAACCGTACAAGCCCGCCATTCAACCAATCGGGATATAGAATGAGACAATAGATAAATTATTCATTAGGTTGGCTGGACTTTTGATAGCTGTGAAATTGACAGTGGAAATGCGACTCTTCCATTGAACCAAATTGATATGTACATTCTTTTGCAAACCGTGCACTGAACAAGACTAGACTTGGAGTCTTGACTCCAGAAACTGGGTACTGGTATAAAATATACATTTAACATTTAACCATGTGACCTTTGACCACGGTTCCCATGGAATCCTCATATTTTGATAGTACCTGGCCTGTCCATGACAACTGTGAAGGTTCTATGTTAATTCAATGTTTCCTCTGAGTTAAAGCAAACAAAATCGATTTGCACTACTTTGACCTTTGGTTCCGGGGGTCTGCGAGACACAATAGAGCTTTAACTATTGGGTACTAAAACATGTGAATGACCGATCGGCAAATTACACACTGTGAGTTTTGGGTACAACAAAGTGAGGCGAAGATGTAGATGATCTGAATTGTCTGAGTGAAGGTTGTAGCTGAAGTAAGTCCGAGAGGAATAATGTAAACGGCGAACAACAAAGGACCTAATACCGATCCTTGTGGCACGCCATACACTAATTGTTGAATCGATGAATATTTGCCATTAATGAGAACACGTTGAAATCATCCAGACAAGTATGATCTGAACCAGGCAAGAGGAGTTCCATGTACACCCTGCAGATGAACTTCATGGTCAATGGTGTCAAATACTCTACTCAAAATCAAGTAGGACAAGGATTTTTACTCACATGCTCTCCATTACCCACAATATGTCATTGTGAATCTTGATTAAGGCAGTCTCAGTTGAATGAAACTGCTTATAAGCAGATTGTAGTGGCTCATGAAGTTCGTTCTTGGTCATGTAGTTGGTTAGCTGCTTTGCAACAAAGCGCTCGAGCACCTTGGATAAGAAGGGAAGGTTGCTAACAGGCCTGTAGTTCTTCACCGAGTTTTGTTCTAAACTGGGCTTTTTGAAGAGCGGCGTGATAACACTCTCCTTAAAGGTATCTGGAACAATACCAGATCTGAGCGAGCTATTCACAACTGCTGTTATGGTTGGGAGAAGAGAGTCCAACGACGATTTCACTATCCAAGAAGGCAGAGAATCAAGAATGCAAGATAGGCTTGGTGTCTTGGAAATTATCTCACGAAGATCGTCCTCATTGACTGTAGCAAATGTGTCCCAAGAGTGAGAAACGGGAGATGGCGTGGAAGACTCACCATTTTGACAGATGGGATTGCCCCGGATGGTTTCAATTTTACTTGTAAAATACGTTGCAAACTGATATGCCAAGTCATTGGCAGAGTCATGGTCCGGTAGTTTGTGGATTTCCTTTTCTGAAGAATGTCATTTATGGTACGAAACATGGACTTCAAATCATTTCCGCAAATCAATGATCTTGTTGTTGAGGAAAGAACACTTGGAACGGTACAGCTCAATGTGTTAAGTATTTCTCGCTTACTTGAACTTCTCAAAGTCTACCTGCGAACCTCACTGACACGTTTTGACTCTTCCCTCAATCATAGACATCCGGTCACCCTGGGGTACCCCACCATTGGTTACCCCCCGAGAGTAGCTACTCAGGAAAATTAACCATTACCATGGCAACTGTTGAAACTAAGATGAGAAATGAAAAATGATTTATAAAGGGAAGTTTTCCTAAGATTATTTTTCATCAATACCGCACAGATCACACAATTTTATGGGTTAATGTGCCCCGCAAAAGTAATTTTAATCAGTTAGAATTGCATTTACTAGCCAGATATCGAAACGGGTTTTTGTAGTTACCAGTGCTGAGTTAATGGGTGTGTTTGCTGCGGGTGTAAGAGTGTGTGATCAGCGGTAATAAAATTTAGAAGATTATTGTTAAACCTGTCACCATAATATCAATTAGTGTAAACATATTATACAAATGGACACTCTAACATCGATGATTACATCCAACTTAGGCTAATCTAGGTCTAGCTCTAGTAAACGTTGAACAGGTCTATAAGTAATATGTTTATTCTTTTAAGGACAACTAACCTATATTATTGAACAATATCATTTATTGTAAGATTAATGCTACATACAACAATTTGCTTTATATTCAAGGTGCAAGATTCATACTAAACCTGAACATGGTGTGTGAAACTATATCGGCAAGCCATAAACTATACATGACTGCTCTAATTTCGTATAGGGTCAACGGACGGACGGTAACGTTCGACACACTGTAGCGACCTGTTTACAACCTTACCTCGATCCTCTCGGAGGACAGATCAAATTAACAGAGAATCTTCAAATTGATTGAGACTTATTCGTTTTGATTTTAGAGCAATATTTCCTGTTTCCTGCTGCGATTTTCATTAGCCTCTGTAGAGCCCCATGTGACCCCCAAAGGTGTTAGAAGCAGATTGGTTCACTTGTAAGACGGAAATAAAAATGCAACAATAAAAGAGGTAAAAGGTTTACGAACTGATGGAGAATGGATTTCTTGAATTGCATTTTAACAATAGGATGTTTCAATTAAATTGGGACGTGAAATCGGTCTTCAAAGGTATCGCATTATGGTTTATCATATCACAGAGCATTAAACTGTTAAAAAGCAAAAACACGAATATCTATAGAAAGTTGTAGGATGCGATGATAAAAAGAGCTACTGAAGATATCATATGACGAGATATATCCTCATGAAATATGATCGTCACGCAAAAGATAACTAATTATATCCAAAATTACTAAAGTTGTGCAATGGACGGCGACATAGAGTGGTCTGCGAAACCAGAGCTACTTCAAACAAGTCGGCTGCTCTCACTTAAACCAAAGTCTACCACTTATAAGAAACCACTGTGTGCCTCTCCGAGAGTTTTGTGCCAATTCGTGGAATTTCTTGGAAAACTACATTTGCGTATTTTTTTATAATATTTTGCAGATATTATTTTGGCATTAATTTGTTTTGCTTATACTGATCAACGTGAATGTATATCAAGCTGCAACTCGTGGAAGTCAAAATGTTGTTATATATGTGCAATGTTTATCTGGCAGCTTGGATTTTATTATGTCACCACATCACTTCTGACGTAGTATTCTTCTAGATATTAATTATGAAAACTACAGTCACTCATAAAATATACCTAAGAAGAAGTTAATTTGTGGTCTTACTTTGTTGGAAATATTTCCTATATGCTGTGTGCTCGAAGCGTGTTATGTAGAATACACTTCATTTAATATCAAAGTTACATATTAATACAATGCAATATGCCTTAAGAATATGATGAACCTAATTGATGAAGCTCTTTATTGCTGCCAGAATCCATTTTGTGGAAATATTGTATTACTGATATTAACGTACTGAATTACGTGTTGGGTCGTATAATGTATAATAATGAAGTCAATTAGTCAATTGGTTTCATTTGTGACTTCGCCTGTTAAAATGATAATTTACAGCACTAAGAATTGCAAAAGGAAACATAATATACACTTTTCATGTTGATATATTAACTTAACAGAACGTTTTTTCCTTTCTCTGTGCG
This sequence comes from Apostichopus californicus, assembly GCA_020650975.1. Lineage (NCBI taxonomy): Eukaryota > Metazoa > Echinodermata > Holothuroidea > Aspidochirotida > Stichopodidae > Apostichopus > Apostichopus californicus. The sequence continues at coordinate 10,268 of JAIPMN010002567.1, forward strand.
TGTCTATTTTTCCTTCCATAAACATGGAAAAGATTATGCAAGAGTGTGTTTGAGGCATCTTATTTGAAACATATAAACTTTTAGAAATTAATGAAACACTGAGGCACCGTACTCCTCGAGATTCTCACGTGCACTCAAATGTCTACACCTTCACTAGGAAATATCCATAAGAAATACGCATATACGTGAAGGATATTCCGTAGGAACTGTTCTTTTTTCTCTGCAAGGTATTGTACTTTCTAAATAATATATCCTTACAATAAAGCATAACTGGATATCATATGTCATTTACGTACAAATGAATAAACCAAGTCACGAAATGGCAAAAAAAGAACTTTTGAGGAACTATTTAACCTTCAAAAAGAATGATTTATTCCGCTCGAGTGAAATAAAATAACGAACGACATTCGATACTACGAGATAAAGCCTGACGATTTGATAATGGAAAACGATCAACATGATGATGCTTGATTAACGACTAATTCTGTTTCATTTTAATCATTTCTAAAACTGATGTACAACTCTGTCCGAATTATCTTAAAGGATAGAAAGATTCAGTGACATTTTCAGCCAGCACTAGCTTTTTTCATTCTACATTTTGCAGTTTTACTTCAAAAAACCTAAAGACAAACTTTGTGTCGAGATATCTTCATGTCACTTGAGACAAGTTATTTGAGAAACCTACAATATCAGTTATACATGAAAGGAAGAGGCACACCTAAGTGTACAATCCTTATGGCAGACAGAATTCATCAATAACTATTGAAATGATATAGAACTGAGGAGGAACCAACGAGGGACAACCTCCAACATTGGTAACATGATTAATTTCTGATCAGTAGCACAATACTGTTAGATCTACTCTTTAACATCTAACAAGCTTTAGTCGCGTGATCGTAGACAGCATGTTTATATAAACCTTACTATAATTTTTTTTTTTGCTTTTGTTTCATTTGCAGGTTTTCATTGAAAAAGTGGCATTGTATGTATAACTTTGACATTTTCACTGAAGAGACCGCGTCCCAAAAAGACAGTTAATTATTTTCCCTCCAGTTTCCACCTTTACATAATAATGATGATGACGCAAGTGTTGTTCTTACGCAGACATTGTTATCGCTATTTCTCATCATGTAGTAGCCTTGTGTAATGATAGTTAGAAGTACTCTGACAGGTGGGGGTCAAGTGCTCTTGGAATGACAGCTTGATATTCAATCGATTTTGAAGAAAGACGTTAAGAACTACTCAAAAGATGATATCATGTGAAATCATTCTCCAAAGGATATATACATCTGTAGTGTTCCACGAAACGAACTTGCGGATTTTACCTTGCGGGATGGAAAACGAATGAGATAAATTAACGCGATTAGATTTATAGGATTTTATCTAACGTCTCCCTTTGGCATTAATACTTCCGAAAAATCTTACGAATAGATTGCAAATCGTGCATCAGAGGGCAACTAATAGCAACAGGGAAACATTTTACGTTTTATAACATTGTCCCTTATTCAGTATATCTTTTTCAAAGGTTATATTTACCTAGCTTTCTTTTCATTATTCCACTGAACTGCTGCAGTCATATACGATTTGTAAACAAGTTTCTATTTTTGGTATATCTCATGGTATCCTTCACGTCATGTATGACTTCACACCATAGTTTGTGTACAAATCACTTTCAAACATTTTACATATAATCAACTTACCATACTGGATGAAAGCAGACCGCTCGTACAAAGGTTGTGCGTAACCAGCTGGTTATTGGTTTAACCCACTCGACGACGCATCTACCTAATATGAATATGTATGTTATTGCATAGTTTACCATGGGGGAAATCAATTAGGTTCAAGTTTCCTACGAAATAAGGTTACAATTCTCATACATACATTAATTATAGCTCTCTATGTCATTAACTACTACTTGTTATGGATTATTGGGTGATGAACTAATGTCTGTGCACATCAACGTGAGAGAGCTTCTTGATCGTGAATCTTATACGTAGACCCTATCTTCATTCACCTTGTTCATTTTAATAGTTTCTTCTCTTTGCATTTTAAAGAAATGTGCCAGTGTTAACGGACCGATACATAACTTATTCACCTACTTTCATTGAAAAAATTGATATGAGAGTTTTCGTAATTAGAAATAAATTGCTTTTTGCTCATGTTTATTTCAGATCATAGTTTGAGACAATGTATACAGTTCGTACTTTGCTGACTGGAGATACTACATAAAGAAAGTAATATCTTTGAGGAGGCTATGAAGTGAATTGTGAATGATTCGTGGTACATTCCATTATAAACGCAACCAAACCTATAGCTATCTCAACTCTCTTATTGGCCCTAATATGAACTATATATCTCAGTAATCATAAGAGATTACTGTTTCGGCGACCATATTGGTCATTTGTATAGATCAATAATATGCAAACGTAAACATCACCTTCACGTTTAATAAAGAAGTATCGGCTCGTTCTCGAAACATTAATCGCACAAATGTTGAGCAAATGTCTTGACCTCCATATGCAAGTTTGAAATAAAAAAGACAACAATGTACACAGTGAGGAATTTGTGCTAGGTTCAATGCAGTCATGGATTAAACTGCCATCATAGCAATTAATGATTCCAGGGTATTTTTGGTATGCGCCCTTCGAGGCTCGCTCTTCTCCTGAAAAGCGGGTGAGATCTGAAGTGTTTAAGTCTAAAAAGATATTACGTAATAGTACTATATATTTAGTGGCGTACAATATATTTTGCAAAAGCGTGAACTTGAAAGTTGTCAAGAATGTCTGTCTGGATGTCTGTCTTCAAAGCAGTGTTTTAAGCTTCGTTCGATATTATATTTCAATTAATTTTTATATCAAAATCCCAGAGCCAAAACAGGGACCAAAAAATATCAATTTCAAATAAAGGAGCAAAGTTTTCTCCCTTTTCCGATCTTGTCTACACATTTGTTGTAACAATTATATTTAATGGATGATTAAATGTTGTTGCTTACTCGCTCGTTAAACTTCATTGGTTATCCAAATTGTGAAGGGTTGCTTATTTTGATCAATTTCATTCTCTCTGTATAGACTTGGTAAACTTGACAACCAAGCAGAGAAAGCTCCTTTGAGGTCATACGAATTGATGGGAAATGACCACAATTGCTTTAGGATGATGAAGGATACTGTAAAAGCCAATCGAGGCACCTGCTCTAATCTTTACATGGAGCAATGCCATCTTTGCTGTATTTGATGCCGTTGATACTACCTGCCAAGCTTCCGATGAAATTCTCTTCAGCTGTTGTTCAATATGAAGCAAGGTGCAACAACATTGATTGATATTACTGTATGAAAAAATCATCAAGCCCAGGGGCCGGGCATTCCCGGGGTAGCTAAAACCTAAAGTAGAGAATTTTGGCTATTACATTTTTGTACAGGTACAAACAATACAGCATATTAGCTCATTATTTCTTTGTATTATTTCACCATTTAGTAATTATCATTATTCAAATATACATTCCCTTATACTGTTTTGTGATTTTGCAATTATTTTTTTAAATATAAATGCTTTTTTTCCATTCTGTTCATTACAGATTGTTTGCTTTGACTTCCGAAATTGGTTTAAATACATAATGGCTAGGCGGGCAAAACACACTTAGAGGACTAGGGTATGATCAAATGAGCAATGCATTGAGTTTTCAAATTACTCAGCAAAATCCATGTATGGTGCCATTAAAGGCTTCCACAAAAATTAAATAATATCGCTTGGGATGCCCTATCAGCTCCGAAATGTGTAGTGTCACTAAATTATGTAAACAAGATTGCTTTGTTATTTTCACATGCCAGACGTAAAATTTATTTGTCAGGAACAATAACATTAAGGGCTATGCCAATCATGACGAATTTGGAAGTGGTAATTTTAATATCTCGAGTTAATGAAATGTTGTTTATTAACATATTGTTTATTTTTTACGACGATTCTTATAGCAAATCACCAGCTTGCTTCTTTTATGTCTACTACTGTAGCCATGCATGGTCACCAGAAGTATCCTATTTAAGCCAATTTGTTTTTTGCTCATTTTTGTTCTTCCAAAATTATCATTTCTGTAACATCGTGACTAGTCAAAGTATTTAATTGCCTTGAAATGGGATTTTGGCAGAAACATAACTAGGCAGGTCCGGTTTCCCGTCGGGGGGGGGGCGGATCTCACAGGGGCCAGGGTGACAAGTACCTAAGAAAACGATCACCCATCCGCCGAAGTCTTGATACTTTAATAAACCAATTGGGGGACAGTTTAAAAATCAGAGGATCTGATGCATTTTCATACCAGTGTTTATTACAGTTGTTGACGTTCTCTCCCGTTAATCAACAAATTGGGAATTCAAAACAAAGCATGTCCTCAGCAGAAAGCCTGAGAGCGCCGTATCCGGGATTCTAGACGTGACAAATGTAAGAGAAGTCTAGAACATGTTTTAGATTGGTTGAATGTGACTTCATTTACTGCAGCGGGCCCTGTTCATTGCTACGCCACTGAATTCTATCCACTTTATTTATTTATGTATACACTTCAGTTATTCCGTTTTGGATTAGAAAACATTGGAAAGACAAAATCATAATTTGATATCATATCAAGGAAGAAAATAAATGACTCAAAACTCGAAAGTGACCTTGTCCGTTGACAACGAAACGTCAAGAATATAAGATTAAGCGATGTTATCTCTTGCCAAAACACTCAACTGATACTATCTACCGATTGAAGAACATTTATCCAAGGAATCGACAACAAAGATTCTTTCACGTCACTAGTAAACAATTTTATTAAAGTCTTCCCAGAAGACTGAACTGAGATACCCATTATAAGAGCGAATTTGAAAGGTCGTCCTCTTAGAAATTGTCTTGATTGTGACGCAAGCACAACTCGTTTACACCTTTGGATAGTTCCTGTTTCTACGAAGAACTTTAATTGCCCTTTGTTTCAAATGTTTATTTAATTTATCCACCATTTTACTCTAATTGTGCTAACTTTTGAAGCCACTTTTCGCTTTGGTGATCTCGGTTGTCTCCGAATTGTTGGTCCGTGCTGCTCTCGCTCCTTCGAAACCTCTTTCTTTCACATTATCTAGGTCTCGAAACACACATAATCAAATCAAGTCACAGCAAATGGAGAGAAAATTGATTCAGGTCTTTGACGGATCGTGAATAGGGAACTAATTTACATATCTAATGAAAGTTAGCAATTGCATTAGGTTGATGTAATCAAGGTAACGAGGCGGGGAAGGGAAACCTTTTTCATTGGAAATGTATATCAAATACCAAGTTGCCAATAGGTCAGCGAATATAACACTTGGGATACAATGGAAACTTTTAAAGTCATGACTTAGTTCGATTACAAAATGAAGAATGAATTCTTCTCCTCGTTTCCAGCACTTTACTCAATTACATGGTCTGCCATTGAAATTAATGTTTACTATTAACAAAAGAGAAATGTTAATATGCATTTCATTAGATAGTCATCATCTCTGGCCTTTGATGAAGATCATGCATCTTTTGTCAGGCACATAGTTCTGTCTTTCTTTCAGGTACACGTCATGTAGATCGCTTATCAACCATCAACAATGATCATGGGCGGTACATGTTGCGTTTGGCTTCGTGGTACTTTCCTTGACATAACACCCTAATGATCATCACATGGTTACAGTTTCAATGTTAGGGGACTGGGTTGAGAGTGGGTCAAGTTGTTTGGCTTTTCGTGCTCAAGCTCTATTTTGGGTAAGTTTAATAGCGTCATATGATAATCAGTTAACCGTTCACTATAAGTATTTTGTTTTTGGATGCATACCAAGCAATCATACTTGAAAGTACTCATCATTTACCAAAATATTTCTATCCACAATTGTTGACGTCACATATTTCATTCTACACAAGAATCACGTTTTCTTTGAAGCCGTTGTTATGCACCATTTTCTTCTATTCTTTGGTTTTCTCTGTATAGATGAATATTCAGTGTTATATATTGCAGGATACAATTCCTACGTCACTACCAGCCATTTTTTGTGTCTTCTTCAAAAAGTTAATTTGACTTTCGTTTTATTTAAGCATCGCCGAATACTTCTTACGGTCATTGATAAAGAATCGTACGCAAGGTTTTGTTATTCGGTAGTTTGACCCAAGTACCTTTCCAGTCGTTGGTATGAACGCATCCCCTCTAGTGATGGTGCACTTTCCTTTAGACTGACAAACTGAAAAGTACTCTTCGGAAGTATATGGACACTTCAGAGATTGCCTCTTTCACCTTCGAGTGCAGTTTCCATTAGCCTTGATTGAACTTGATAGATACGAGAGAATATACCAGGAAAGAAGAGGTCGGAATTCATCATTCTGAAGGACGGTGTTGGTAAGAGCTTTGAAGTTAGAACTTAAAAGTAAGACATGGCGTTCTTTGGAGAGTGCTCGTGACTATTAATCATATTCAGCTCTTAAATAGTCAACTAAAATTTATCATAAAAGTAACAAATATAGACTCGTTCTTGTTTAGTCCGTTTAAAAATGATCCATTACAGAAAAAAAGGGTTTCGAAGGTATAAAATGTGTGTAATAAAGACTTTTAACACTCGTAAAAGAAAAACATATCCGGCAATACTTGAAGTATATTTCAGATTAAGTGTTAATCTCTCGTATCCCTGGTAGAGAGCCTTGTTGATAAATTGTGTCATAAGAATAGATATTTTACGTGAAATATTTTGACGCAAGTCACATGTTATATGGTTTACTAAACTTTGGTCAATTTATTTGGTTAGCAATATGTACTGTGAAAGTTGGCACCGCAGTCCTTACCAACAGGTGACCTTTACATTCATATTGTTCCTTAAGGGAGGTAAAATCCGATATTATCCCATTTCATATTTAGCTGCATCATAGAATAAGGAACTTGTGTAACTTTACGCCCTTCTATCTTCTGGCTTAACACCCTGCTGATAAATGTTTCCGTTTAATTCCACTATCTGACTAATTCCACTATCCGACTTTCCAACCTCTAGCAAGTATGTATCATGGCAATACGTGTCGCATTGAAAATGGGAAGTACTATAGCCCACGGTAAAAACAAGTGCTTTGTTATTAAAACGTCGAAAGTACAGATTCGCTATAGCCTATAGTACTATTCTATTTTTTAAGTTATTAAAATCTACGCCGAAAGTCTGAAATGAAGGGAATTCTGCTTTACAGTAACAAGATATTTCAGAAAGTCCTCCAAATTCATTGTGTAAATAAGTTATCTACATAATGCAAGTAGTTTATTAAAACTGTATATCCAATATAACAACGGAGCTTCTGCTTGGGTGGTTCCGTAAGGGAGGAGGTTGCATGTTGCATCTATACGTCAGTGGACATGCCATCTGTTCTTAGAAATCCATCAAATAGCCTCACCAACCGCCACCCCCCCCCCCCCCTTCTCCCGTCTCACTTCCTCAACAATATTAATAGCAAGTTCATACCTGTTTGTGTTTTCTATTCCAGGAATCGAGTGGAGTCAAGGGAAGTCAAGAACGCATATTGCCGTCTTTTCTCGCAATAATCATATTACAAGGTTGTTGAAAGCTATATACCATGTCCTTAAATGTAGTCATGTATATAAGTTATATCACACTTTTCAGTATACCGTCAACAAACCAGCTGCGTTTAGATATGTCGAATTTAAGATCAGACTCATGTATAATTGTATGATAAGAAGACACGTTACTTGCATCCAATGCAAGGACTCAACCGCCATTTTTGCACTGCAAGGGGATATGATGTTGTGTCGCGTAGGGGAAGGGTCTACGCGGAGGGTGCCACCTCCCCTTTGAGAATTTATGGTAAAATGAGGCTTCGTTTTGCACTTTTGAAACAATGTAGCAGCTTTTTTCGACTGCTTAGGATGTGTTCTGTACACTACAACTTTTGGGTAATATACAGTCACTGTCTGCCAGTAAGGGGAGTGGGTGAGCACCCTCTTTTTTTTTATTTTGGGGCTAAAGCCCCCCCCCCCCCCTCCTCCCTGTAAGAAGTGTATGTGGTATTGATTAGAATACTCAGTATTCCTGATTCTTATTCATTTCTTCTAGATAACGAAGTACAGTTGGTGTTCCATCTTAATTAAAGATGTTATTTAAAATCGATTAAGTTGATGCATTGGCATTTGAGGTTATGAACCTTATCTTCGTCTAGGAGGTACTTTTAGAAACCCACGGACTCCTATCTGTATTGATCTTGTTTCTACTAAGCTGATTTATTGAACGTGAAGTGGAATCTAAAAACAGATCATCATATAATAAGCTGAGTACTTATTAATAGAGAAAAGAATTTTAGAAATGGCAATAACATATTGGCATGCATTTAAGTTTCTGTGAGTGGCCGTGCAATTCTAACCTATATATAAATGGATATATATCCATGGAATTATTAATAGAGATGATATAACGTTATCACTAGATGTGTATTTTAAGCAGGGTACTTGAAAGGTATGTATACGACCAATAAACCAGAAACGTTAGCGCAATTAGGGTCCAGCAATGGACTTGCATTGACGTATGTATTTATATTTTAATTATGATAAGTAAACGTGTGCGCAATTACAATCGAAAATCAAGCGAATATTAGGTAGCACATTATAAGTATCATATTAGAAGGTGGCATCCAAAATGATGTTTCAAATGTGTTTTTTTACGATTTTGTCTACTGTATAAAGTCGAACCATTAATGTTGTATATAACAGAATAATACCGCGATACCGTCAATTTGTTAATGATTATGCCATAAATTTACTAAAGTATAGAGACGATGTCGTCATAAAATTTTAAAAAAGACTAGGAAATGTCTCTTTACTCATTTACGTTGAGTTATTAATACCAGGTATAAGTGCTTAAGTCACAACATGACCATTGTCACTAAATATGCCAACAATACAAACCCCAGTCTGAAGGAAACATCAGCAGCCTTTGTGTCTACACTTCTGGACCATTGATAGACAGTACAATTTCAACACATCTCGAAAATACGAATCATGTCGAATCTGTTTCTTCTGCTCCCACGAAGGTGTTATTAGTCTCGATCGGAATATATATGCTTAGAAATGTGAACGAATCACTTCTTTTAGACCGCCTCCTCACTTAAACTTCTTGAACAAATCCTATAATTCTTCATTATACTACTGAACTCAAACTGACCTTCGGGAAACATGATGATCAAATCAATACTGACAACTCCTGGCGATATATGCTATGTAATACGCATGTGATTCTAACTGCTTAATAATAATAAAAAATGAGTGATCCTCTTTGGTTCTACTAGAACCCATTATCGTAAGAGAAATGTGACTTTTCACGGGTACATCTTCCCACCTTCTTGAAATACGAGGAGGCAAACTCGGAACTATATGGATGCCATACGGGTCATGTAACCTTTTTATTCTTTTATTATTTATGATGCGTAGAAGCGAGGATAATGGGAGACATAGGTCGTGCCAGTTAGAGGAAACTAGGCAACGAAAGTTTTTGTTTTTTACAAATAAAGGAAGGATTGATGGATATTTCTTTTACCTATAGGCATACAAAGGTTGGTAAAAAAGCGACAAGGAATACGATATCATATTTGGTCTTTCAATGCCCTGACCTCTCAATGACTCCATGGCAGTTACATCTTAGCGCAAGGTTTTTGTTTTTCAGCAAACACCGATCTAACGTGCACTCACTGTCTGTAAACACTAGGGAGAACCTTGGGAAGCTTATATATATATAAATATATGAAACCTGAACGAGTTGCTGTCCATCATCTATTAAGTAACTCACCGTACTCGCTGCAACCTTTCCTTAATGTCTTTCCCAGAAATTAAAATCGAGAGAAGCTGATGATGATACAGGGGAGCTGAATAGAGAATTGTAGATTTCTGCCCATATTTGCTATTAAACCTTGACTAAGATGAAACCCGTCTTTGTGTCGAAAATAAAGAACTCCTCTCACTAATTGAAATTTTACTCATAGGTTCTACGAAACTGAGCTAAGTCAACAACAGTGTTGGCAAGGAAATGTGAATCGATTAAGAGCGACACATCATCACATTGCTTTGAAATTCTCTATCCATTGGAACCACCATAAAGACACATATCCTTAGGGGTTTGCTGAATATATTGACAAATCGCCCTTTATTGGAGACGCTTTGTAAATTTTACAACTGTATCCCAGTATTAGTTTCACACTTAACACTACAGACATTTTTAATAATTAAGGCAGTAATTAGTTGCAATTTCATTAATAACAAGACACTTATTTTACAGGGCCATCAGTATTGTCCTCTAATTACAGTGTTCTAAATTGATTAAAGTTAGATGATTCCTCAAAGTTTCTACTCTTAAAACTATCCTAGACTGTCATTTGGAAACAACATACTTATGAGACTCTTGCAGAGGGCAAGCTCTCAAGATAACTGTTGTAAAGCAGACATAATAGTAGTGTTTTACAATAGTTGACATCTTTCTTGTGCACTTTGGAGCAATGCTGATCTCTTTTGGGATGTCCTTTACATGTGCAGTCTGTATAGATATAAGCTATTTAACTCACGAATTTTTACGATGTTCCATGATAGATATGAAAGCATGCAGAACTGAAACAACATCCATATGTGGTGATGAACATGTGGTTTGCAAATCAAAGAGTATATA
>JAIPMN010002568.1:0-19016 GCA_020650975.1 Apostichopus californicus
ATTTTCTTTGTTTTTTGTCCAACCTGACTCAAAGACAAGTTGTTTGTTTTTTTGAAGATACCTTAAACTGGACATCAGGGAACTGACATTCCAAGTAGGTAATATGATAAACTTGATGTTGAAGGTGATATCATGGTTTCACAACTGATAAAGAATAAACTATAGCACAGTCAATGATAAAATGCTCTGACATAGTACACTTTGGATGGTATACAGATAAGGAGGGGGAGCTAGCAAGATTATCAAAACAGCTCTAAAAAATCTCCATTCAAGTATTTTATTCAGGGGGACATTGCTAACTAGTGTAAACTGTCCTCTCCTAGATGATTTCACATTTAGCAGTGTAGAATCTCCCCAAGTTTAAAGTGAACTAGATCTTGAAATCAATACAATCAATGGTTTATTTGAAATTTGGAGAAAATGCAAAAGCTGTTTTTGAAGCATTTTAACCCAACACTGAGTACAGTTCTACAGTACTTGTGTACCTACAATTATAATGCAACAAGAACATTATTAGTACTGTAGAACCCAAGTATGAATATTGGAATATATCAGGGTTTTTGTTAAGAAATGTAGTAGGTGGGTCAAGTTGAAAAGTAGGCGGAACTGTCTGTACGCGGACATGGGAGAGGGGTCTAAGGGGAGGGGGTGCCCTCCCTCCCTCCCCTTTGCCGGAAAATTGCAATTTAAAAAGTCTCTAGATGCAAAATGGTGCAATATACAGCTGTTTGGTCAATGATATTGCCCCCTCCCAATCACCCCTTTCTTGTCCTATTTTTCTTTTTTTCTCCTAAATTTTTTTGTAGTAGCATACCGAGAACCTTGTTCAGGGAATTCGGAAATGGGTTAGGGCATGTTGAGTGATGTCATATTCCTAGTCGGTTTCGTCGTTGCGTAGGGAGTATATGGGGGAATAAGTAGGCTAGTAAAAAAAGAAACTGATAGCAGCAACTGGTTCATTTGAGCGGGGAAATGGCATAAAGCCAGTGATAAACCGATCGATTTTTTTCGTCATTTTTTTTATTTAATTTTTTTTTTTTGGCGTCGCAAAGTAGCCGGGTCATGTACGTGCAGTAGGCGGGTCATTTGACTCGGGTCCCGGCTACTAACGAAAACCCTGTATATATAGCTCTGGCATATTTTTTTTTGTTTCTTTCTTTCTTTCATTTGTTTTTTGGCTAACATCAATGGTACTGCAACCCTCATTTATTTTTGGTTATCATTTTTGGAAGGCTGCCAACTTTTCCTAGTATTTATTCTTAGCAAGATTTATATCTATAATTTGCACAACTAGATAATAAATCATTACACTTTTTTTCACTGGGAATTTCATGATTAGATCATCCTGAACTGTTCTGCCTGCTAAATGAGGCTAGATACTGTCAAATAATTTCATGCACAAGCTCATTAGCAAATCTCAGAAGTGACCCAGGGCATAGGTCATGAAGTTTCTCCCCAAATATGTTTGACAGACCAGAAAATGGTCAGGTATATGGTTAAAACTTGTCATCCTTAGAACATTTTTTTTTCCACTGCACTGCCTCAGACAGTGAGACCAGGGAGCTACTACTCTAGTAAGAGTAGCAGCTCCCTGCTTGGTGAGACTGACAATTTTTTAAATGCTACCATGCATTGACCCTCAATGTATATATATGGGAATAATGTGGAGGACTGGAGGGATATACAATATTCTTCCAATTTCTCCTGGAAGAGAAATTTGAAAATTTCTGGCAAGTTCAGTACAGGATGCCAAATTTTTAGGGCATGCTGACATTGTTGAATACTAACGAAGTGACCATTTGCAAGGTCATTTTACGGGACAAATAACCGTTTAAAGTTTTAGCTTTGTTCTTCTAGTTGCCACAGCGATGCTCATATAGAAGTTCCAATGGTTGTTATTAATTACTCTCTAATTAAAATCCAGTCTGCTACAGAAATGTAGTGAAAAAACCTGTGAATGACTACAGTTGGATGAACAGCTAAATCTTACAAGGTTTGGAATTTTATTCTTGGCAAGTTTAGCAGAATTGATGCAAATTAAAAGACCAAACGCTCTCAGTGGGTGCCTCAAATATCACACGTTACTAAAGAATAAATACCCCTCACAGGCAGTATCTCTGCAGTATTTCCCACGGGTCGTATAATTTACTGTGCCATGCAACACTGCCAGCTTAGAAAACCTGCCAAGAAATAAATCTGCAAATTACACTGGGTTTTAACATTGTGGATGGCAAGCCATAGAAAATCACACCTGCAAAAAGAGATACATAAATGAAGCATGGTGGTTAAAACCAGATTACAGCTCTCATGTGTAGAGTGTTTTAACTCCATTGAATCCACTTTGACAAAAAAAAATTGGAAAAATTTCATTTTAAAAATACAAAATATGGCATCCCCTCGCTTGCAACAGATACTGTAATGTCACACAAAATGCAGTTCTTTCTTTAAACCAGGTTAGTTTTAATTCACCAATGTTCCATTCTGTCTGCAGGGAGTGAGTGCTGCACACCAATGGCAGTGTACTTTTTTGTCACCTTTACCTTGGGGTGGGTTTCTTTAGCCTTCACTTTCACCTGTTTGTGAAAATAAGCAAAAACTCTTTCCTCCTTTTGATGTGGATTATTGTTTACACAATACCTAGCATATTGTACAGTACGCTCTGGTCATGGTCACAGTAGGCTTACACTCAATTCCATTTTCTAGCCTGTGAAATTACAACTTGTGGTTTAGGTTTGGGGGGGGAGCTCTGTACTACTACTACTCCTCGTTTGCAAGTGATTTACTGCAATTAGGCCAGCTGAGTTCTCACAACCCTCACCTTAGAAAGCTCCTGACAAAATTGATGACAATAAATTCTGACTATACCCTGATCCCTGTTACTATTTCTGCATACCAAGGCAGGAGGATTTGTAGTCATAAATCAAGACAGTTCAGTTGAAGTTTGAGACACCTTGGCTGTGAGGAAGTGTACACAAGCGGGGACGAAAAGGGCACATAGAAAACAAACACAACATGTTTTGAGTGTGACAAATAAAGGGGTTGATTTCAAAGTTCTCTATATAAACAGGAACTGACTGTGACAACGTACATTGTAATAGTTTAGCATATCGGTATTAAACCTTCAATAATCCCAAGAATCAGAAGTTTGTTTTCTTCCCTTCTCTCTGCAGTAACTTTTGTACTTTTGGCAGTAAATTCGAGAGTGCTTTGACTGTCACAGGCACACGCATACATCATTAATTAGACGCTTCCATCAAATTCTGGTGTGCGGCATTTAATGTAAGTTTAATTGCATCACAGATCGGTCGCGATATATATATATATTTATATCTTGCCGTCCCCGCACAAGGATTCCAAGGTTTAAGATTCACAATGTGTATTTATGATTGACACGGTAATTGAACGAGACGCGGCATGCTTTATGGATGTGACAAGAATTGGAATATAGATTGCTTTGAGGCTTGAGCTATACATACCATAAAAAAATGTACTAATGTTGGGGGGAATAAAAAAAAACCCCAAAAAAACAGACTTTTAATACATAGCAGCATTATTTACACAAGCAAGGAAAGAGTTAAACGGTACAAGGTTTACTCAGAGTTTCATCTTTGTTTGTGTGTGTATGACAGTGTGTACATGCTTACATATGACTGTGTGTATGTGACAGTGTGTACATACAGGCTTATATGACTGTGTGTATACACAAACGGGATTCTCTTTGTGTTGTTATCATAACAACCCTCATTAGAGGAGGAGCAGAAAACTTGTTCCATGCATTTCTTTATGGTACTGTATTTATAGTCCAACCCCTCTCTCTTTACCAGGAAACTCTGAGTAATAACTACTTGTGTTCCACTGGTCTCAACTAATTCTCACCTTTCAAACCACTCATTGCTTACTTGATATAAGTATCTACCTTGCTAAAGGCTTGATATAGGTATCTACAGTAGCTTGCGATTATCGGTCTTGACATAGCAGATTATATATTGATTTTCATCAAATTTAAAGCAGCACCATTCACACCACTCAGGACTACTTAGTAATTTATGAATGCTCAGAATACTTTTGAAGAAAAGTCACCCAAGATATTTGCCCCTTGGGCCCTTGGCACGAAAACCAACAACTTGGCTGATCCACTCTCGACCCCCAGTCGCCTCACATCCATACTGTGACCGCGTGATCATGACTTAACCGATCCACTCTTGATCCCAGTCCCCTCACATCCATACTGTGACCCTGTGATTGTGACTTAACCGATCCACTCTTATCCCCAGTCCCCTCACATCGAGACTGTGACCGTGTGATCATATATGACGATGTTTACGTCAAATGTGTAACACTTTTTAATGTCAATGGCTCCGAATAATACACTTGCTGAGACTATGGTACATCACCAGTCCTAAGTGACAAACAGATGTCAGTTATTTGCACAGTCCTCACTCACATTCCAGAAACCATACACTATTGGACCGTTAATACTCACTCCCCTGTCAATTCAGCTCTGTGTCTTGGTAAGAGCCTTTCACTCAAATAATTGCTATTCTGTGAACTAATCCCCCCACACAAAAGGCACTTTACCATAGCTCTAACTACCCATCAACCCCTTACAAAAGGCCCTTATGTAATCCTATTCATTTTGTGAAATGAGGGGGACTTAACCACTCCACCTTTTGAAGCACACATCATCTATCTTTTCTATCTGCCAAGAAATAACCGGTGGCAGGAAGCACTTTCTACTTCGTTGTTGTTGTCATCCGTGCATGGAGTTGATTTCTTTTTTCTTTTTTTTTGGAAATCCAACACAATACAGTACCGAGTCTTCGTGCATGCTTGTCCATAGGTAGTTTAAACTCTAGGGAAAACGGGGTTGGGTTAAAACCTGGATTTGTACGGTGGTCATGTTTATCACCTGTTCTTTGCTTTTTAAGCCTTTTCTCCCTGCCTCTTCCTTTTTTTTCTTTTTTTTTTCTTCTTTTTTTTCATTCAAGTGGCAAATGTTGGAGTACAATGGCAGACGAACAACCAGTACTTCTTCGTCACTTTGAAAGGTGACGAATCAGTGTTGCCTATAATGAGGACAGGCTAGGTTATACATGATGGAACATTGGTGGGTATTTACAATGGCACAAATAGGGTATGAGAAATTTTGCCGTGCTGTGAGTGACTATTGTTTGTCTAGATCCAACATACATACACATGTGTGTTTGTTTCATGCCGTGTGTTATTCAAACTCAGGTTTCACTGATCCTACACAAATCTGTTCTAGAGATCTTTTCGTGTTTTGTGCCAGACGAGGTATTTTTCTGTTACACAGACACATGTGCATTGTAAAATATACTTGTTATATTTTTCAACTTATTTCATATTATTCGTGCTACATTAATAGATCCTAAGGTAATGAATCCCATAGAAATTAAATTAACATCAATATAAAATAACATTAAGTTTGGAAAAGGAAAAATAAAATAAATAAAAGTGAACACCCAGCAGATATGCAATACTCTAGCTCAAGAAAATTATCATGCGAAAATTTTTCAGAAAGTCCTCAATTGCATAAATTGCTTGTCGCTCCTGATCATTCCTCCCTCCCTCCTTCCCCCCCCCCCTACCTCCCCAAATAAGCTATCAAACACAAATTCTACTATAGCAAATGCAGCAAAATTGTCACGGTACAGCTACTTCTTAGCTCTATAAATTTCAAATGACACTGAGTGAAGCGGGCCATCTCTGTTTGACCAAACTTTGACAAACCACACTGTAGTATAGTATGAGCAAATGTACTGTATTTTGCACAGATCTGGGTATTGGTGCTAAAAGTGCCACAAGCTAGCAATCAAATACAGATTGAACATTGCAGAATTTTTGTCAAAGTGAAATGTTTTCAAGGAGTAGAAAGTAGAGTAGAAATCCCCAAAGCCCCCCTCCCTCTGCATACATATTGGAGCAGAACAAGTCGTGACATTTTCGGCATATCAACATGGTATATGTATTAATTACCATGGAAACTTATCCTGGAAACCTATCCTACAAACCTACCCTACCCTCAAGGAAACTTAGCACTTTATTTCTCATTTTTTGCACAACTTTTCTTTTTTTTTTTTAAATTTTAACATTTGTTACCCTCATGGGAAATGCAAGGCACAATATCTCACACTCAAATCAGCACTAAGAGGTGAGTGTGTGTAAGACTATCAACTCTTTGAACCAGATTTCCCTTCCTGGATGAGGGTTCTTGCACTCACCAAGCTGGATCTAGTAAGTATGAAGTTCAAGAAAGATGTACTACTGTACTTGAGTTACCTTGTTTACAAGATTTTCATACTTGACTTTGACTTAAATGTTGAACGCAAATGACCTTTGACCTCAAATTAAACAGTTTCTGATTAAATCAGGTCTATTATGATATTAATTGAAACCTTTATGACAGCCTGACTTCCACTGACTTGCAGACATGTACCACTTATACCTTTGATGAGAGAACAAAATATGAAATATTGAAAATGTATCCAGTGGTCGTTTTGCAAAATACACACGTATGCCAAGTAACATGGGAAGTAAGTAAATAAAGAAACATGTTGAAAACTTTTTCACACAAATTTACTCAGCCTAAGACATTCTATTTATCTGATACTTAAAGTCTATACGCAAGCAAAGGCTAATGAACCCAGTACCTGGTCTTCTCTGTCATGGTACAAAGATACAAACCAATATTATTGCCGCAAACACCCTGCACAATACACACTGCCGTATCAATAACCTGCACCCCACACATTATGATCTCTAGTACCTTCCTATTAAAACCTGTCAGTGTGTCTGTCTGTCCGACGACGACGACCACTTCCAATCCCAGAGCCTTTCATCTATTGTAGACTTATTGTCTTTGAGAACAATTTGTCAACAAATAAACTTAGATATATATATACAGCCTTAAAAAAAATCTGTTTAGAAATCTTTAGAATTGCAGATTAAAAAGCCATGAATCTGCAATAAACTTTAACCATAAAATCCTTTTCAGTCAGAGCTCACCCTACGCGACGGTATACTGCTAGCTTCAATGCATAGTACTATTCATGTGTCAATCACAGAGTCGATAGCCGTCACAGAGTCAATGCTGTCCTTAACGTGTTGACTTTGAACAAGCCATAAACTCTCTTTATAGATGCTTCTCTGAATTTTACAACGTTGTTCAAGGGTAGATTTTGGCTATAAATGTCAGAGAATGGTATGGCTTGCAACAAATATATGACAACAGTGGTAGAGAATATCTAGACAGCCATGCAATTGAGATTGTTGTACTGGGGAGCTAGCTATGAAATCTATTCTAATAACTGTTATTAAACAATAAAAGAGCAATACAGATAAAAAAACGATAAATCATAAAATGAAGTTGCCGGTTATCAAAGTATCACTCAGATCAAACCGAAGAATGAAGCACTCAAGTTTAGTTACTTGTCCTGGAAGGAAATTTCTAGTTTTTAAAGAATTGCATTAACTAGCAAAATTACATCAACATACAGTAGAAGACAGTGCTTTTTAATACCACATACATGTACTAACTGTTACTACTTTAAACAAGAGTTTGTAACAGCAATGTACAGTTTCATTTGAAGCTGTTGGTTGAGTAAATTAGTCGCAGAAAGACTATTCCACAAAATATCATTAATGAATTGTGTTCTTGTTGCATTCTTAACAAGGCACATTTAAACTATATGGGATATATTGGTCGGTTCTTGTTCATTGGCTTTAATTAGCTAATTAATGATTGCAAAGACTGCAATAAGTTTATCTGTTTGGTAAACCTTCACATGGGCCTGTCATAAACGTAGGCCTCATCAAAATGATCATTTGGGGCAAAATGTTACTTTTCCTCACTTGATTTGGCTAATTAATTATCAGTCGATTGCAATTTTTCTGATTTTTAACCTAGATGCTAGACAAGATTCACATGTTTGTATTAGAATAAAGACAATGTAGACCTCATGAATGGTACCTGAAAGATTGGGTTAAGGAGGAGGGAGATGGGTGGGGGAGGGGGCGCTGGGCAGGGTGCAGTGCTAAAATATTACCAATTCATCGACCAGGTAGATGAGAAAGTGCAACAGTATCATAACTCAAGAGGAGAGAGACCTGTCTAATAGAGAGAACAGTAAATCCTCTTTTCAAGAAAAATGGATTTGTTCTATATTCAAATTAATAATCATAGATGTAGGGATCAGACAAAAAGTGTGCTTGGGTTAAATTGCATTAATTGCACAGTTCAACCAAATTATATCCAGTGGTTTAAAACAGCTGGCATTTTTTCAATGGTTACAATATTTTGCAAATATGTTGGAAAATACAGTACATACTACATAGTACTAGCAAGAATTTACAAATGAAACCACATGGAACCAAGTTACCATGACAGTATACACTGTAAGCTGGCCGAAACTGCAAAATACTTTATGGTGGGTATCCCAAGGTGCCGTACATGAGTGTGCACACCCCAGGGTCACTTTTCTTGGGTAATATATTTAGGGTAACATATAAACAGGACAGTATGCTACTTATCTGTCACAGCTCTATAAACAGATTGTGATTTAAATTGCATAGTCCTTGCAATTCTGCTTTCAAATACAATCTTAACGATGTTCCATAAGATTAATGCAATTCAAATTATGTAACACAAATGAATGTTACTTAATCCACCTATCTATCATGTCCAATTTCTGTTAAATTTTAAAAACCAACAAACTAAATATCGTGTCCTGACCCTACCTCGAACTTCGGCAGAGGAAAGTTGCCCAAAAGTCCCCAACAGCACGAGGAGCAACAAATTTGGTGCCATGTCAAAATTTCTGACTGGTTACTGTCACCAGCCAAACCAATCTGAAAAAAAAGAGGAAAAGAATGTAAAATGTCAATATGGCAGGAACAATTTTAGAGTGTGCAATTGTGCATTTTTTTAATACTCAAAATATAATGTAGTTGTACGAACAAAAACTGCTATTTCTCATAATATATGTTTTCAGTTTGCACTATTGCATTTTGCAATGCAATGCGAGACATATTATTCCTTGCAATACCAGACGTTAAGCATCAAAGTGTTATTTTTAAGAGTTATACAGATAAGTATGGTTAAGAATGTAGTAGACCATTAAAATAAACTCATACAGTATTGTGTAGATCTGTTGATCGCTTATTTAAAATTTCATTTATATTTGCCATTCAAATTTTCACAGAGAAACAAAATATTGCCATTTATTAATGTATAATCAACATGGGAAACTTAAATTTAAAAGCATTCCTGCTTCATTACCAACAAAAAAATCAAACACTACTTATAAGAAGTTTTTTTGGGGGTCATTTTTATAGACTTGTTAAGACACAATCATGCCTGTGTCATATCCCTTCTTACATAAATTTGAATTTCTGTCATTACCACTGGCAAAATATCATTCCCTGCTTACAAACATTCCAATGTTTGCATGATGCGCTATGTTAGCTTTTAGCTTTAACTTGGAATGAAGATATATCAACTTGATCGAAATTTGTACATGTCATACATACGTGCACTAAGCCTATATAAATTTTCTTTAATGTTACTTGTTAGTCTACATTGCAAATTACAATAAATACCCTAAATCAAAATGTATGATATACTAATACTAATAATTAACTTATATTAAATTTACTTAATCATAAATAATTTACACTAAAATGAAGTCCAGAATTGCAGACTAATTACCAGAAATGAAACTGTTGAACCAGTCAGAACTGGTCATTGGTAAATTAAATTTTGTTAAATATATGTTACTTGTTAACTTAGGCTAACGTTAAGCCTAACTGGCTTAGGGCCTAATTAGTGTCATGTCAAGTAATATGTATACCGTATAATAGAAAAGAACTGCTCACAAGTTCATAAACAGAAGCACAATTACAGATAACTGTAACGTATTGCTCGAAATGTTTTCTGTCTAAAATGGAAGGCAAATGTAACTTCCGCAGCAATTACTGCAAAGAAAGAGTGTAAATAGTCTTCTGCCATCTATGAATAGTACCAATAAACTTTCCTCATAATATCGGTAGTGTGGGTTAAGACTAAGAGTATTGTGTTGAAAAATAACTACCATGCACAACACCACATCCAAACCGACGTTGCCCCTATTTCAAAAGGCTTCCACTCAAATGATTGCAATCTACAGTAAATCCATGATTTTCAGAAACAATGGTAACCGACTGAACGAAGTGTAAAGTAGCTCCCCACGTATATTTTCACAAAAACACTACTTCGGTGACTATGAAAACATTCCACTATCATCCAGCGCTGTGTGTAAAACACTTACTCACAATGGCAGCCCTAAGTACAGTACAGAGGCCTAGCGTTACGCTCGCTGCACAAACGAAGATCAATGGATGCTATTTTGTCTTTCACACGTAATACAAACACTCCCCAGCTTTGTTGATAAAGTCCACGCACTTCTTGCCATGTTAAAGATAAGAATGACAAAGTCGAGCTCTTGGGTTTTTTTTCTCAGTACACTTTACCTCTAATATCAACTAAGTTAATATTTGATGACGATGAACGTGGCACCTAAATAATTTTTGTGACCTTAAAACGTTTAATGCATAGCGCAGTCACACTCCTGGCCAATCATGTAGCGTAAGGAGTACAAGTTATCAGTTCTTGTAACACTTTTATTTTTGGTTTAAAACATCTAACATTAATAAAACACCTTTCTATATGCCCATCGGTTTTGATTTGGGGTCTGTTTGACTTCGAAAATTCTGCCAAACTTGAACCCAGCTTGAAAGCTTTCCCCTTGATTTACGGTATGTGGGTTGTGAACTTGATCGTGCGGCGCGCTTTGTGCTATCGGGGCCTCCCGCTTTGCATAGTCCACAAGGAAGTTCGATAAGACGATTTGTGTGTGATTTATGAGTATTTTTCCACCGCTTAGCATTTAATTCTTGACGCCCAACACATTTTAGACCGCTAAAAGTAATCTTTCATTACAGATGGACAATTTAGACTGGTGGACTATGAAATTGGTTATCTAACAGCAACCAGGCTGAGCTATCAAGTTGGTCTGTATTAAAGGCAGTGCGAATACTATATCCCATTGCAACTGCAATCACTGCGCTTTCAGAGTGTGCGCCGATATTTTACCATAGATACATCTAGTAAGGTTCAGAGTACGCTCTCAAATTGGTGATTTGACTTCGATAAATGGAATGTCATTAAAGGTCATCCAAAACTGGCTCCAAATTTTAGTACGCGAAAAAATTGCTAGCAGTCTCACTCAAGTATCCTACTTTCTTATAGGTTCTGCTTCTACTGGCATGTTACTTCCTGATAGAGTTGAGGGTTCAAATACATTTATTCTTCATGTTTCATTAAGGCAAAACCGCTTTGAGATTGTTCAAATATGAGCAATGTTGACCAATACTCGACATGCTAGCATATCGGGGTGGGGGGGGGGGCGGGGCCGGCGCAATACTGATGACATTGAAAGCTATCCGATATGTTTGGAAGTTACAGAGCTAAACATATTACCAAGAACAAATAATTCTGCCGTAGCGAAAGAATGACGTCATCATCACAAATGCGGTGGTAGGCCTTACATTCTTAAAATAGGCAACATCTTGAGGATAAGGAAATTAATAAATTATGGTGCACGCACATAGCCTACAAGTTGGCAAGGAATATTGGTATAAGTGTTTTCAGTCCCTAATATGGTACAGTGCAAATGTAAACTATATAGGATATAGCTAGGCTACTTCTGATGTATATATTAGGGCGGAAAGTCACAGTATGTGTAATTAAATGGTTCATTTTTCGTTTCTGAGAAAGCAACAAATTTGCTAAAGTAACTTCTTTTTTGGGGAGAGGGTGGGGTGCTTTTGTTCCTTTTTGTCGATTCTATTTGACACTGAAATATCATAACAATGTTTACACATTTAAATTCTATGTTATTAATACCATTATGAAAATATATCTGATGAGTGACGATGTATTGAGAAACAATGGAAGTAATTAAGATTACTCCCCAATTACTCTTTCACGTGGTTGACAAAGCTATGACGATGTCTTAGTTAATTCCGCACTACAATCTTATTTTTGAGTCATAGGCTACGGTACCGCATACTTGATACTTGATAGGTGTGTTAACATTGTTTGACTAAGCGCAAATAATTCTGTCATGCTTATATGAGAGTCCAGTTCAAAACATCTGTCCGAGACGTTATCTCGACAAACTAGTCACACAATAGTCTTTGTTCAAGTAAGCATATCGAAGCGCAAAACTACGCTTCGAATGTCACAAATCATGATGTAGCTTGTTTCCGTGATACTTTCAGCTCCTTTAACGATACGGTGTAAAATATTCATATCCAAGACTTAGATCATGAATGCCTCATTAGAGAGATTCTACAGAAGGGGGTGAGTGACACCAATATCATGCATGTACGGCATATAGCTTGTCTACTCTTTGAAGTTACAGACCGAATTAAAAGAAATCCGTCCACATCCTTAAAATGGTATATTCCATGTGTCATTAGACTTGATGTACGGCTTCTTATGTGGGGGGGGGGAGGGGTGTGCGAAAAAAAGGCGATGGTCTGGTTAGGCTCCACCCCACCCCACCCCACCTACACCGTTAGTCGGAGAAAAACGTTCAGTCGGTGGATTTTTGTTACATTCAGACGAGAAGAATTAGGCCTCTCCTCAGGGGCCCAGGACTCCTTAAAGGTCAGAGTAGGGTTGTACACCCCCCCCCCCTATCGTCCCTACTCAACCTCATAACAATCAAAAGTAGTTATTCGCACAACATTGCGAATATACATGACTCCAAATCTATTTTATTGTCTAAATATGTCTCCGAATGCACACCATTGAATATCGCAACTTTTCCTTCTTTAGTTTTTCTTTGTACTTTGGGGGAGGGGGAGGGGGGTTCAACCACCAAATCTCCTGTACGGGAGTCGGCTTCAATAAACCCCTCCTGGATCCGCTGCTGCCCTTCCATAAAGAAAAAACTTTGTTTATTTACATTGTTTTATTCCAAAAAGTGAGATTTCACTTTTTGAGTGTGCTGAGGATTATCACTCGTAATAGGAGTGAAAGTCACTCTTTTAAAAGAGGCTTGACTTCATCTCTCAATTTAGACTTAAAACATAGTCTTTTCACTCCACAGGGCCCAATTATGAAAGAATTAACTCTGAGGAGAAGACAGCAATTACTCCCCGACAGATTGATGTATATAGACACATATCCAAACGGAGGTTTCTCTTTCTTTCGAATTAAGTGTTGTATACTTTTTTACAACAGCAAATGATAACTATACTTGCAGCGATAGCAATGAAACGGCAAACATACAGAATAAATTGAAATAATGCTTAAGTGAACACATATAAACGACCTTTTTTTTTTCTACTGGCAGTTGGTCAATACATAATACAGTCTTTTAGACATATTATAAGCTTATATCAACCGTCCGGAAATATGTTACCATCAAATAAATATTATAAACTTTCTGCATGACCTCTTCGTTCCGTACTTTGTTTTAATTGAAACAGTTAAATCTAAGCTGCTTAGTGAATGTGAAACGAAAAACCTGCAAAATGACAAATCTCCTATTATTCCAAATAATACAAACTTTTCTTTATTCTATATATATATATATAGGTTATATCAGTTTATGATAACCTTTTCATATATACGGTACATGTGTTTGACCATGCACGCAATAAGTTCCCATACTGCTGTTCTATACAATCAACTACCGTATATGTCAGTCACAGATATGCGAAAATCAAGAGGTAGCCTTAATTTACACACACACATGACAAATCACTTGAACAGAGTCTTGGCTATATTTCACAAAAATTTCCAAAAAGCAATCGTTCACAGTTAACATAATAACCAAAGAAACTACATGCATATAGGCTCTCTTACCTGTAATGATCCAACTAAATAAAGTCTTGAGGTACAAGTTATGACCGTGAAACACCCGACCAGATCGACTATGTAAAGAAATCCGTGTTACTGTGCGACTTTGAAAGCTCTCTGCATATACCATCTCACTATTTTTAAGCTGTGTAACCGTAACGTATATTTGGTCGTCATATCACATATTAAGCTATATACACGATGCCTGCCAGTTTCTGCTATTTTTTTGCACCTCAAATCGACAACAGAAAGGTGATATGTACGACACCAATCCTATATCGTTGAACGCCTTCAAGCGTTCGCTTCCAAAAAAGCTAAGAAAACATGATTTGTTCTCAAATGGCGACAGGAAAACACAAGAGTTCTGCGCAGACGACAACAGGGTGCTTGCCCTGACAGCAAATCTAGTTTCCTTGGTTGAGATCAAATCTCCGGGTTATATCAACAAAGGGGTTAGTGACAAACCCAGCCACTGCAGGAAAGATGCCGCTGAGCGATCGCTTTGTTTTTCAAGATTTTTCTCGCCCACAAGAATGCCCGTGCTTTTTTGGTTCACCTTTTTACACTTTTTTCGTCCGTTTAGGAAAATGCCATGCAACGAATTGTATACCGAACCGTTGTCAAGTTTACAATTTGGGCATGTCTTGATCTGAAGAACTCAGAAATTTTAATTTTCAAATTTTACCACCTGTCCATCTGTAAATCGTCGCATTTACTGTGCACTTCCCCTATAACCCCTACTCTATCGGGGGGGGGGGGGTGTAGAAGAATTGAATGTGATTTGATCGCTCGATACCGATGTACTTCATCACGCGAAGAAGAAAACAAACAAGCATAAAATCAAGGACACTGTCATTTGAAAGTTTACTGGTGAAAGAATAAACAAACAGCGGTTACATTATACGGTAGAAAATAATGTTGCTGAAAAACGGTTCTGCCAATTTTCCAAAGTTACTGTGTTGGCTGTTACCGTACTCTCTCTATACATATAAAGGTAATACCTCCCTATACGAAGTATGCAATATATTGGTTTACTGAGCGAAAACGAAGTTGCAAAGTCTATGCAAGGCCTATCAACTCTCTGACAGTGTAAAGTCTTGCTAACTGTATATGATAATACCTTCTACATTGAAATTCCAATGTCATTCAATGTGATTGTGAATCCGACCTATACTATACACTCATGTACACAGCGTGCAAAAATATAAGAACCAAACTTATCAAGTGTGAAAGAATGCAGCTCGTCAAACCCGACAAAAATAGTAAGACCTCGCCTTCGGGCTTATGCAAGAAAAAGCTTTGAAAAATAGGAAATCGGCCCGCGAGGCCTCGGCTAAATCGGGATTATTGTGTTTAGTGGATTCCAGAATTGAGGGGAAAAGGATGCATTTACTATTCAGATCAAAAGAAGGGGGAAAAAAACTTGATAAAAGCAGGAGAAATGTGTAAATAATGACAAGAAACCAAACAAACTGAAAGCGTTCAAATGAAACCCTACTTCTTTCTATATAATCGACAGATAAGCACCACCGATTGAATGTATGGTCTTCATGGGACATGCACATATACATAATATCGACCACTTCTGTCGAACTTTTTGACAAATCCAGGTGAATCCTGGACGAATGGCTATATACTCTGCTGCATGCTAAAGCTCTTCCTCCCTGCACTGCTTGGGTGCCAAGATGCATTCAGAACTGAAACATGTTTCATTGCTGCATGTTATACTGAGATGCGTTTCTTTCATTTTTGTCGAATTATAACATGGCAAAGTTAGGAGCTAAGTTAGGAACATGGCAAAGTTAGGAGCCTGAGCTTGGAGTGTTAGCTCAGTGTTAGCTCAGTGGTTAACGCCGGTGCCTTTCAATCATAAGGTTCGAGTCACTCCCAGATTAATGTATGTCGTCTAGTTACAGAGTTGTTGACAATTAACAATTCATAATCATTGACGTTAAATATGAATGTAAGAGACTGACTTCGTCGCGAGTTCCTGCATGCAGGAGGATCTAAAGTACATACATACATATATGACGTTAATCGAAGAGAACATTTTGAGACCTACCCGGTATTCATTTCCAGGCATCATTGAAATATTAGACAAAACAACATTGTCGATTTTGCTCAGTGCCTCTATCGGTTGTAACTTTTCGATATTCTCAACACACCACGTAGCCTACTATAGGAGAAATAACATACCCCTAAGGTGGTTTGCACCTACATTCAATGTAGGTCCTATACTCACAACACCGTTCTCAAATCAATACAGCCAAAAATTGTGTGTCCCACACAACTTAATATCACGTTTTATTTGCTCATTGTGGCTGGGTGATATCGATATCGATCGACCTAGAAGTAGCAGATTATATTTTAAAGATATATTATCTTCCATCAGGTAAATGGTTCACGAGTTTCATTTTGACCCGGTCAGAATGTGACAAATTAAACCCAAAATGGCAATTTTTTGGGAATAAAAAGACCCAATACTTCATATTTCGATAGTTGCAGTTATGTATGAACAGAAAGTCTTGGACATAGGCACAGTTTTCTGCCGAAGAAATGCAATATGATAGAAAAACGGCTAGCCATGACATCTTATATTTTAGTGACCACTGACCAGGTAACTATCATCATTTTATAGACTTTTTTCTTTCCTCCCGTGAAACAATACCCCGGAAAGTTTGGGACTTGTTAGAAAAAGAGGGAGTGTTTTTAACATATGTAGAATTCGAATGTCAGCAATGTCGGTCATAATATTGTCGCATAGTCAGTCATACAGTGTTCACTGCACCAACCCAGAATGTCAAATTGAGGGCGCTTTTCAAGTTCCATTCATTCCCACTTGCGCATAGTCTGCGTACATGTTAGTCGGTACTGACCCTGTCTGTGTATTGTATCATATGATGCCCGGGTAGGGGGGGGGGGGTACATGTGTCCGCCTACTGACCACAAAGAGACAATGTGTGTGCAATTATTAATGATATAAATCAAAGTGAGCGGGTCAGATGTCTGAAATCTCATTGATGATGCGCTGGTAACGATACTGAAGTAGTGTACATGTTTTCACTATACGTCAGCGTTAAGTCGCAATTAGACTTACACTATATATCCAGTTATGAAACTGATTTTTGCATTATTATTATTATTATTATTATGAAGTTTTTCTTCCATACCCATATTTACGCTATGCATTCGTTTCAACTTTTACTGTTTTCTTCAAATCAGAAAGACTAAGGTAAATGACCTTTTTTTTCCTACGTTTTTTTTTTAAATTTATAAATAAAATTCTGTTAACAAAAAAAACCTCGTTTATGCGACGAATCGTTTTGAAACGAATGGACTCAGGACATTTGTGCTAATTTACATTGCTATGAATAAAATATCTTCACGACCATCAAAAAGTAGGACACGACAGTCGAGTTGAATCGGGTTGTGATTAGTCAGGCAGTGTTCGGTCTGTTTTATAATATATAAAATTCACAGAGGTTGGCAAAAAATAAAACATCACAATTAAATTTGTGGCACAAAAAGAAAATAATTTTCTGTATTAAACTAAACCGTCTGTAACACTATAATTAAGAAAACTCAGATGAATCATGTGTGAGCATTATATGGTTTTGGTCAGATTTTCGAAAACTTACTATCCACAACTAAATGCATCTGACAAAGGGGGGAGTTGTAAATGTGTATGCTATGAGTCGAACGAATAAACGTTGCAATTCATTGTAACTTTCTAACCTCGACTTTAAAATCGATATCTTCTCCTGTCTGCTTCATTGTTCTGCTATGTATGTTTATAGCTGATCGAGTTATACGAAAAAGACAAAAGTTAAAAAAAAAATAAAAACTTGAATTGGTTTTGACAGAATGATTTATCTGGCGTGTTACGCGACTGCGAAATGGGGGAGGAATTTTCCGCCTAATTAAGATCGTTTACAAACAAAAATTGTTGTTAGCCGAACCATCAATTACCAAAGCCATTAGAAAGATCATTAGGTGGAAGTTCAAAACTCAATAAGACAAAAGAAACCCCCAAATGACGAACACGCTGCGCAGTGCTTTGGTTGTAAGCCTTAGTCAAATAGTGGTTAGTTTGCGAACTATAATAGTACTTCAACAATCCGCGCAAGTATATACACTTCCCATGATGGATGACTGTGTGTGTACATCGGTAAAACCAAAAATGGTGTCCGTGGAAACTATGATGACGTTATTTAACTAACTATAGTGCCACCGAGGGCCTTCCAAAAGTGTTCCATTGTTTGTGGAAATAAACCGAGTTTAACGAGTCGAACAAATACGAGAGACTTGCATGTGGATGTATATATATGGATGTATGTACGACAACACGACAACTTTGATGTGATATATATGGAGATATACGGTAGTGTTTGGACCTTGTGAACCGTGCACGACATGCTGGAAAGACGAGAAAGTAGAAGAAGGATCGAGCTCTATGCATGACAGATGGCTGTATTCCCACGGCATGTATCCCCCACCCACCCACCCACCCCCACCCCACCCTCATTCAATGTTATGATCATTTACATTGTGACGTATAAAGTCACTGACTGACATGTGTGAACAGCTTTTACCACTTATAAGTTTGAAAGCGGTTACGACATTACAGATCTTGTGAACGCTACTACGAAATCATATACATGTAACTAATCCCCCAAACTCTTACTTTGTATATAGGGCCAATGATTGCTAGCTGAGGGTTATCTAAAGCAGGTGTAAATCTCGGATGGGTGGGGGGGGGGGGTGTATAGTTGTATACCATTTTTAACTGTGAGACATATCCAAAGTAATTATGAGCACGCTATTAATTAATATATATGTAATTTCTAAATATACTTCAGAATGCACCATTTGGCGTCTAAAATTTGCTGTCAGTTGAATCTCAAAAAGTATCTTGATGATCCCTGGCCGCCACCCCCCCCCCACCCCCACCCCTGATACCTTGATACACCTCGCATAATATATGTGGTAATGTGGTATATACTATTGGCTGTCCACTGACTCTCCTCAATTTTATTTACCATTGCGTTACGTGTAGGCTATATCGAAGGATCAAATAAGCTCCCTC
>JAIPMN010002568.1:19026-30662 GCA_020650975.1 Apostichopus californicus
CCCCCCCCCCCTCCTACACCCCTGATACCTTAATACACCTCGCATAATATATGTGGTATATACCATTGGCTGTCCACTGCCTCTCCTCAGTTTGATTTACCATTGCGTTACGTGTAGGCAATATCGAAGGACCAAATAAGCCCCCCCCCCCCCACCCCACCCTCTTTATCTGCACACTTCGTGCGATCTCAAGAATGTATACACATACGCCATACTGAGACGTAAGGCCACTTGCGATAACATTCATTTTATATGTCTAAGAGTGAAGGACATCAATAGCTTTGAGAAGTTCCTGATAAGCTTCTGTGCATCAGTATAATTTGTACAGTGAAACGAAAGACGACACGAAATTCCTCTGAAGTAACTTAAAATGAAAAGAAACAAAGAGGTGGAAAAAAAGGAAAGTGTTTTCCAGACGATTACCAAAGCTGAGACATCCTTGGGAGAGGCAGGGAGTTATCTGGATAACTCCATGGGAACTATATGGTGTAGAGAAAGAGAGTAAAGATAGGACCAAGGATAATGAGATGAAATCTAATCTCAAAGTTATCGTTATACGGAGGGTTAGTTTTCCAAGATAAATATAACTTCAAAATAAGGAAAAGAGAAATATAACTTGTTTACAGGAACATTTGGTTTCTTTTCAATTTTGTTTGAAAATGTTCTCCTTTAACGTGATTTTATCTTCTCTTGACAGTTAGATTAAAGTCGACATATTGCCTGTTATTGGCTTTACCCCTCCCTCTCCGACCCCCCCCCCCTTCCCCTTCATCTGTTCCCTAACCTGTCTTCAACAATGAAGTTGGTGTTTGTCCTCTCATTATGTGACCATGTGACATAGAGCAGTGATGATTTGAGAACAGACTGACATTTTCAACTGAAAATTACTAATCGTTAATCCGGTCTTTTGATGATTTTGTCTTATATAGTTTCGTTCATTGGAGACAATCATTAATACCGTTACCATATATCAACTGCGTAGTCATAATCCTATACTGGTTACGAGTGAAAATACAAGCATGGATGGGGGGGGGGGGAGGGGGGAGACTCTGGTGTGAGGAGGTGACGTCATTATCGATTTTGCCCTTAAAGGAGCAGTCCAGACATTAAACATGGATGTGTTTGACTCTTGATAACGGAAATAAACGAATATACAATATAACCAACACTATACTGAACGTGAACACACACATGAATTTTCTGTAACATATCAACACTGACTCTCAACTGCCTAATGGGATCCTTTAACACTTGGATTTACGTTCTAGGATCAGTGAACTTCTTTCAGTTATGGTCTGGCAAGCTCTCCTATCATAGAAGGTTTAGAGCGATGCCGTATCAGAGATGAGAGAAATTAAATGATAACATTCATATAGAATAATTTAGCCTATTTACCAATCTCCCAAGGTGCAGTTCTATATCCTGCTAATAATTAGCCTGTCACCTCCCTACGTCACACTAAAGGTTCGTAACGCATAATTTCATACCAATGTCTACCAATCGCTCTGACAAAAAGTTTTTTTTTATTTATATCTATATGTTTTGGACATGCGAGAACTTATAACTTTGGCGCTCGGAGACTGCATGTCAATCATACATGCTATTACCTGTTACACAACCATATAATGACGATATACAATTTCTCAGATGTGTTTGAGATGAGAAAATAGAATCCCAGGTGCAAAAATAATAAATGTCACATCAATAAATCTTTCACGAAAAGTAGGAACAGCACTTATAAATCGATCGTTAAACCTTCCTACTTTAAAGGAACACTCCACGAAATAAACGAATCATGACAAATATATAGTATTAAGTGGGGATACGATTATGAGAAAGTTGAACAGAGAATTACAGTGTCTTTGGAAAGTAAAAATATCAAACCCCAAATCCTATTTTAACATTTTTGTTAAAGGCTGACTCCGAACACAGGATTTGTGTCAAAGAGCATTACAAAAACACGGTTATCAGTGTTCCTACATCCATGGTAGCATTAAAGCACCACTGTTACTGGAGTTTAATTTTTCTTTCCTTTCATCAATCTAAACGACTGGACCACCGCGTTTAGAACCCAGCCCATTAGCAACACACACAAAAAAATAAAAATATAAACAGAAGACATATATGTATATAGACTTCGACGTAAAGTTATAGAATTATAGAAATGGATCATGCAAGGAACGGATATCATCATTGGTTTAGTTTCAATTGGGTTATTCCAAACATTGAGGGCCGGTATATTTTGAAAGGTAAACAGTCTTGAAAGACATTAGCCTGTTTCTAAACTGACTGATATGCAGCGATTATACTTCTTTGGCGGACCACACAAGGTCATCTTTTAAAATAGTGTTTTATCTCAGCTCAATGTCGGATCCTTGATTGCAGTCCATGGCAATTTTGTAAGCAGAGTAAAAAGTGTCTTCAAAAACAGTCAACACTTTCGTACCTTTGATCAGGCTCTTGGTATCTCTCTCCCGTGTATGGAAGGTTCTCCTTCATTTTCCCTTCTTCTCTCCCCACTCATATTTTTCACTGCCAGTCACAAACCATGATAAGTGTGAATGTGATTAATTATCAACAGCCCCCTCACTTCAAACCGGCCTTCCGGGGCCATATAGTCACTTGGATATATAGTTCCAAAATTGTGCTTCTTGGTCTGAAGCAGCTGGAAAGCTCCGAGCTTTCCTCCTTTGGAAACCAAATTTACGAAACCACTTTGAGCACGGTATTAACCCACCCCTACCGATGCCTTCCCCGCACTGCACTTTGCTGCCCATACCTACCCCCCCCCCCAGCACCCTGCTCTCCCCCATCTTTATATGTACTATAAGTTAGGAGGTTTTGCCCAGATCGACGTTCAAACGATGCCCATCTCGAAAGCAATATTCAACTCCTTTAATCTGTTGGCCTATTTTGACGTATGGGATTTACAACGGTGAACTCTATATGCATGGCTGCCACGTGCCAGAGATCATTTATAACTAACCCCTTGTGTAACGTATATTCAAGCAACAATACCAACCATGTTTAACGACGTTGTAAATGTCAAGGAAGCGACATAAAAGAAGAAGAAGAAGAAGGAGGAGTTTTATATTGCATAAGTTTGCGATTCCCCCCCCCCCCTTCTTGTAGGGTGAATTTAGCCCGTTTTGAGTGCATGCTTCACCTATATATGTTGCAATAATTATATATTATACTATATATGACATCACAGATTTACAAAATGACGTCTCCCAGACACGACCCAAAACGGAACAAGATTTTTCTGTTCTATATATATATCCCTTTAAATAAACGACCCTATAAACTTTACTCGGCTCGTATATAATTCGCAGTGACTCCCCATACAGTGTTCGTTTGAACAGTCCAAAATTGAATCAATTTGACACAATGAAATCTAGCCAGAAGAAATTAACTAGATTTATTCTCTGACAAATCTGTCTCGTTATGGGTGAGATAGAAAGCTAAAAGGTATGAAAACGGCTGGGTATTTAGGTATGATTATCTTGGCAGTTGACATAACAGACCCCAATGGAGGGGTTTAATTTCTTCTCAATTTATGGGGTACTTCTGTATGGGTTTGAGGTGCATCACTTTAAAGATATATACATCCTAAAAATTCGGCTTCGTAGTTGCAACAAAATTCGCGGTTAAAGTTATGCATGAAAACGTAAACTGTATTTTCACCCTATGCCGGAATCTCACCAGGAAGGATTAATTACATACAATTTATGAGGCACAAAATTGTCCCGTATTGATTATTACTGTTTATAGCATTTTAATGATATTATGAAATAATTAAAAAAGATCGTATAAACAAATGTATTTCATAGAGTGATAGGCTTTCCACTTATATGGAAGAAGATTTGCATGGCTCAGTTATGACGAGCTATATATAATGGAAACTTTCACATTTCTTGGTGATAGCGATATCTAGAGTACTGTATATAGTTGGTTCCTTGATGGTGCTATTACTGCACTTGCTATCATGTGGCCAAGATTCGATTTCTCTTTTCGCAAAAGTTGGCCGAGGTCCGTCTTGAGGACGGGATATAAGAGGAGTGGTAGCCCCTTTCCTATGACTATGGGAATTATTTTGTTTTGGTTAGGTGGTTCGGATGCAAAATGGTACAATCGTGTATACCATTTTGCTGCTAGTTTAGAGGTTGCCAGTTGCTCCGTGTCCCTCAACCCCCCCCCCCCCCACCCCGCCTCCCTCTTCCCAGTAGGTAGGGCCCATTGTAAAAGTAGACTCCCCCGTTTGTGCTTTACATAGGATCCTTGGATGTTCTGCTACAGGTGTGACCAAAATGCTAGTAGCTGGAGAAGGGATGGAGAGTTCGAGCTTCGAATGCAAAAAAAAAAGGCAAGCAAGGAGCGCTAAGCTTACACACACGCACGCATCATGGAGATCTTTGCGCGCACGGATATATATCTGTACCTTTTTCCTCTCCCCTCGTGGAACAGCGATACACATGTAGGCTTATAACGGTAAATTAATTTATTATACATGATATAAAACACACAGCTAGGGCGGTTGTACTTGAAGTAAGCACGTGTAATCTGTTTTGATGCACAATAGAACAAAACATGTTATGTTTCATTATTCAATTTTTTTTCTTGTTTTTTTTTTAAATTGGTTTGGGAACGGTTAAGTTCTTACATAGTTTTACAAGTTCAATATCCTGAATACGAACGAACGCGAGTGTAAATTAACCCTTGTTGTGTCTGGCACCAATTTGAATGGTCAAATCTTCCAAAAACTTTACTTTTGACTACGCTTACCAGGTATATCAAGCTAAAATTCGGAGACCTGCAAGGTATGCGAATTATATGAATCGCCAGCGAATACTTTTGAGAATTTTTATGGCATTTTTTAAATTTCTATGGCAGGATAACAAAATACATTTGGGGAGGGGGGGGGCTATTTTAGTACACTGGTGATCGGAAAATACAATTTCAAGACGTGTAAATTATTCACCTGTAAAAATAGGAGGCAGAGACCAACGACTTCCGGTCCTTTTCCAGTTCCAAGATTCCAGTCAACGATGGTAGATAATTAGTCAATTACCGTAGAGTATAATTCAAGGAATCGATTAAAAATCCACAGACAAAAATATTGTACCTCCGTTTTTAACGAGGTATAAGAAAGTAAAAATGAAAATGGCGGCTCCTCAAAATTATTTTTGGAAAAATTCCGTTTTTTCCTCCTTCCTTTCAAATTCTAGATTTGTTAGCAACTTAGCAATATAGTACGTTGCAGAATTAATGTATAGATGACCGTTTGAAGGATTTTCCAACACACCCGAAATGCAAAAATTAATTAATTAATTAAATAACAAAATTAGCTCCCTACCAGTTCAACTTTACTCACTGACTGCTGTCACTTTAGTAACATGCCACTAACAGAGTACTCGACTCCACACACAAAAAAAGCTATATAATCTCCAAGTTCTTGGTTTTGGCAAAACCTTTCCAGTATATTAATTCTCATCAGTCTTTCTTCGACATACTTTGGTTTTGTATGATCGAGAGAATTCTTGGGTCATCTCACATAGAAAGAAAACTTTAACCAACAGTTTATAAACTCCGTGCAATGAGGCAGCACAACGTGAAATCAAAGGTTAAACGTTTCGCTGACATTGAACGATAACTTGGGCTCATATTTGAGTTCTTCCAAACTTATTATTCACCAAGGAGTCTGTTTGTCCAAACAGAGCGAAATCGTTGGCGCGGGGTTTGTTTACTTACTCTTTTTTTCTGTCTTTCGAAAGAAAGAAGAAGAAAAAAACACGAGAAGAGAAAAGCAAACCAAATTTAGCTATTTTCCGTCGATGATGGATTTTTGACACTGATCTTCCACTGAATTAACCCCATACGTATAACAAGATATTGTTGAAACAGCGGTGAATAACTCCGTGGTTTCAGTTAATGTGATATATATATATAGATCACAATGTGTCACTTATGACTGACATTTACATTGGAATGTGGAAACACTATTCCAACACTATAGTATGGGCACTTTTGTCTCATTCGCGAAAATAATCATATAGCTTAGGCTATGATAATTATATCCAAATGGATTAATAATATATAACTACACCCAACTGCGTGATAGGCTAATGATGCGTCACTGTAACCTCCCTTTAAGGTATGTTCCCTAAAAAGCTTCCAATGATGTTGCTGACTCCAGTTGCATCTTCCTCAGCCTAAACAAAATTCCGATTTGAAGAGTAACAGGCTATACTGTGAAGGTATATACGCGGCACACCCCGCAGTGACGAAACCCACTGACCGGTATGGAAGGTTGCGATTGGATTCCCTCCCCGTGCATTAGGAAAGTGTTATCCCACGGCGACTAAATCTGACATTTGTTTACCTAACGTCTTTGCATTGCATGCTTGGGGCGATATTTACATGCCTATTGAAAAACCACGGAAACACCACGTTCACCGGATGGGTCCATGGTGACCGTGTGGAAGCGCAAAACCATCATGTCAAAGCTTGTTGTTGATTTTTCCCATTATTTGATGTTAAAAGGCCATTTCCTTAAAGCAGCAGTTATAGAAAGGTGGGCAGGGAATTATATGTTACATACTTAGGTGGTGTATTTGTATACTAAAGCACGGGCAGAGAAATACTGCGGTCAGGTGGTTGATGAACTTACCTCTCTTTCCCCCATCCTCCCCCATCTCCCTCCCAAATGTTCCTCCCTCCCATCCCCTCTCTCCAGATTGTATTTTTATATCACTTTCTACTTTTGAGAAATGACCCTTGAAAAAATGGGATGCTCATCAATGAAAGTGACTGGACTACTTAGTCTAACACACAAACCATTAGGCCAGTTCCTCATGATGCAACAACAAAACATAAGTCTCATATGTCCTCAAATAACATGTTTACAATGCATTTACAAATTGGCAATCACAAATGTTGTTTCATGTCCTCCGGAGGGTACTCTTCCGTGAAACATATTTCAGTTGAGTTATAAGAATTGGTACAACGATGAATTAACATTAACATACTGACGTCATCATCAAGTTAGCCTTAAAGGGGTATTCCATACATTTAGCATAGTTTTATGCTAATTATCTCGAATAACGGTATAGACATAAAAAGTTAGAATGTTACCAGCCTACCCCCCCCCCCTTTCTTTGTTTTTTGCTTCTTCTTTTGCTTGGACTATGATATCTCAAGGCTGAAATTCTGCCTAAAGTGATACTTGGAAAACCTGGTTAGGTTCCTCTGCTAAAAAGTAACGATTTTTCTGCCCTTTCGAGTGACGATTATGAGGGACTAAGCGACTAGTTTTATATCCCACAAAGTTAAGTGTATGGTCTACCATTCCAAATACTCTATTACAAAAAGAGATCGACTAGAAGTGCGCGATTTATTGCAGCAAACAAATCGTTTTACATAATTCGGCCATCGAGGGGGGGGGGGGGGGGAGGGGCTAAGTTTTCTTTATTTTCAAATTGCTCATGACTTATAATAGAGATGTAAAGACTTGAATCTTTGCCGTTACGTATCACCTTATAGCCACGAAGTCTACTAAAATACACTTGTCTCTTTGGTAAGAGTGAAGAATATACCAAATGTAGTCTACTCTGAAATATTTCCAGAGCAGAGTGGTAAACAGGGAACTGCAAGCAAAGAAATAAGACTGCGGTTATATCAAGGGAGATTGTCTTGTGAGTGTAACTTGTCGAGTAAGTGGTGACATGTACATAAAGGCTTACGGAATTGAATAGAGAGCTAAAAGCCCATTGTCTTGGCGCATTTCTTACTAAAGAGTGAATGTATTGTTAATGGTGAGGGATACTGCTTGCTATTCAATCCTGGAGGTCTTCAAGATTTTGCGGCGTAGTATAGGTACCGCGGAGGGTCTCACCTTGTAAGAGATATAGTCACGTGTTGAATTAGATATCCCTATGACGTAATCGTCCAGTCGAATATTCCTGTGCTCTCTCCTGACGCTATTGGGGCTATATACACATACAATATATATGATTCACGAAGGGAGAACATTTTGAAGAACAGGTGTTCTCAGAACAATGGTTAAACAAGGAGCCTATCCGGTCTTGCCGGAAGTAAGTTAACATAATAAAGTCGGCCATCATCAATGATCAACACCATACACTGAAATGTCCGTCTTAGGGAATAAACAATTCTTTGTTTATTCATTAACATTTAATGCATTAAAGGGTAACATTTCTGTGATCTCATATTTAACTATACAAGTTATTGGACTTTTATTTTAAATTTTAACACTTGACAAAACATAAGGTCGAAGAAGGTTCACGGGTTTGTCAAGCAGGCTTTTACATGTCAATAAATTATACCGATATTATATAGAAAGTATACCTGCGTCGACGACGAGAGGGGTGTGGGGAGGGGGTGGGAGGGAAGAGTCAATCAAAGGTGACACAAGGTCACTTAGTACATACCATCCAATAGATGTATCTAGGTTAAGCCGGTTCCATGAGGAACACATGGGAATGGGAAAGGGGGAGGGTGTGAACAGGTGAAAACGATGCAGAATTTTCTTAATTAAGTTTCGTTGACTCTACATATTTTCGGGGGTAACATTCACTGGAATATTGTACGAATGCCTTGAAACTTGCGTTGTTTACTGGACGAGAGTAGTTTTATTATTACCACGCAGCATTTAGCAATGAGTTTGCTAAATTAAATGCTAATACCTCGAAACATTGCACGGTACCCTGTTACCTTTTACGAACCCAACTTGTCATCACGGCCGTGTTAGAGAGAGCTATGACGAACTCCCCCACCCCAACCCCCTCCCCCCAAGAGCGAATAAATTTCATTATTCCAGTGGAACATATAGCCTATAACATGTTTAAGATTCCTTCATGCACAAGATTGCTGACTTGAGCAAGTCTAAATATGACATCACGCGAGCCAACACATGCTTCAAGTTTGAGTGGTTTTACTTTATTTATTACCTTCTTATTTTCTGTAACAGAGATGAGATTTTCAAAATGCTCAATTTAACAAATTCAATTTCTTAAAAGTGATGACATATGTATCATGGAAGTATGACGAAAATGGAAATAGTAAAAGAGGTTGAGATCCAAGAAGCAATATAACATCACACAGCTTGTAAAATGACAATTCTCAGACATTACCTTTAAACTATAGGATTTCTCCCAAACTGGAATAAGCTTTTTGCTTAGCTGTTGGCGGGGGGGGGGGGGAGGAGGTGGGGCGGATGGGAGTGGATCTCTGTCACACAAGCTAAATGTGACAGTTGGGTCTGTGTCAAATACGATACGAAAGCAATTTCGTCACTGCTTCGAGGTCGAGTAGTGTTACGTTCATGGTAACTTGTATAAAACCTCCCCAGCAAACTTGAACCACGACGATATGTTGACTTTCACAAACTTACTCGACGGTATATATGCGCTATATGAACTTGATGAGTCCGGCCGGCCCACCTGTGATGTATTTTAGCGCTGTCAATCATGAATGAAGGGCTCCTTGGGGAACCTAGCCAATTTGTTGAATCGTAATGTCAGATTCAACATTTCCGTCAAACCTATACCACCACTGGGTTTTATTTGTTTTCTGCCGTACACCAGATATATCCACATATATATCCGACATTAAGACAAATACAAGAAGGTTCTGGTATATATACAAAGATAGAGAAGGAGGAGGTCAATTAATTTCCGACTGTCAAGTTCACAGGGAGGAAGGAGAGACAATTCCATATCACAGATCGTTGCTAAACGCCGAAGGTTTGATGTGGTTTCGAACTCCACATGGTGCTTTCATGCAGTCAATAGTTTGAAGTCAAAAACATGTCGAGGATAAGATGGCATATTCTATATATGTTCATGAAGAAAAAGAAAATAATATGAAACACTTCACCTCACGAGAAGGAGAAAAAAAATCCTGAAAGAATCAGTAATCTTACTTTTGACTATCAATGCAAGACCGTTCGTGACAGTATCAAGACAGTATTAACAAAATACCTATAACAATAAATCACAATATTATCAAAACAGTATCGGGTTCAATTAATATAACAAAATATCTGAAGATTGACATTTCAAGTTTGATAATTAGCTTTCAGTGGTTTTCAGCCGCTCGTCGCATCATACGTTTATTTGACAACTGGGAACAATAGACATTGCGAGAGAGGGAGAGAGGTGGGGGGGGGGGTGGACTGGGTGGGGTGGAAACCATGCTGTTACTCTAGGAGCATGTGCCTTGGAATGCATGGCACTCACCTTTGCACTACAGATTAGACTCGACGTTTAGTTTCGTTTTTATTAGTCTCCCAGAAACCATTTTGCTGTTTGTCATATAAAGCCAATGTTCAAGCGGGACGAGTATAGGGAGTAGACCCGTGGTAACAGGGTGAGGGAGAAGGTGGAAGGGAGGGGGGAGGAAGACTGATAACATATTTATACCTCCCACTAGAAATAAATATTTTCCATCGAAACCCCACGAACTAGTGACGTAAAGCATTAAATATCTTGAGAGGGTCTTTGACCACGTTCATCAACAATGTCTGGGCTGACAAAGAACCCCGGGACCCACCCCAAAATAATAAAAATAATAAATATAAGAACACACCCATCAAATTGAAGGTATATAGCTCCTTGTTCTTACAATCGTTCATAATGGATTCTCACAGGGGAAACGTTTTAGCAAAGCATTGCTGATGAAACTAACATCTCAGGCCTGTACTATAACCAAGCACTCAACAGTTATAATCTGGATGATGTAATTTAAGCATATGGTGCTTTACATGATGACGCGTATAGGTTAACATATTGGTGTAAACATTTCTCAATGTAGCCAAAATATGACATTTGACTATTTTGAAAGTTTTACGTATAGCAAAGTCGAATTAGTTGGTGTGAAAATATCTAGTTTCCATGACGATCGGTCTCGTCGGTTCAAATTCCGAACTTGTGTCATATTTGAAAATTTAAAGTGAAACTTTATTAATCAAACTTCGTAGTCATATTAGCTGTGTTGCTTGAGACGTGAAATCTAGAACGCGGGTAAATCAGTCATGTTGTGAACTTGTGATGCGGTATAGGACATGGAGAAAACCGTGGATGAAATGGCATCGCAACGGAAGGGTAGGGAAGGGGAGGGGGAACCCCACCCAAAACTTTTAGGTAAGCTTGGTGCACATTCCCCCTCCACAAAAAGAAAATATAGGCATGAAGAAACAAAACTCTTTGACTTATATCGACTACTACCGTATATCTTTACCTCTTATCTCCAAAAACGGGCGTGGAGTACAGGGGTCCTATAGCGGGCCAGCTTGCATTACCACCATTTCGTCCCCCCTCCCATGTTGCTCTCATTTTGCTCTTCTCTTCTCTCCTCCTCCCCTCCCCTCCCCCCCCCCCACCCACCCAACATTCGAATGCATGGCGACGACACTGTTTGATGAAAGGGGGGGGGTAAATAACCCCTCCCCAAAACTGTTATGTATAGCTTGGTTCACCACCCCTCCACAAATAAAACTTTGCCCATGTCCAAAAAGAAAATATAGGCAGGAAGAAACAAAACTCCATGACTTATATCGCCGGACTATATCTTTACCTCTTATCTCCAAAAACGGGCGTGGAGTCCAGGGGCCCTAT